>BMAV01007122.1:58151-115747 GCA_019973955.1 Trichonephila inaurata madagascariensis
GCTTTTAAATACAATAAAAAAAATAGGTAGATCAATTTTTAACTATAGTGTGCCTATAAAGCAAGATAACTTAATATGTAAATGTAGTGAATTTAAAGATTTCATTGATCAACATCTCAAGCATGTTAATGGTGATCTCAATATTGTAAAAGACAATAATCTTAGAAACATTATGAATAAAGGTACTGGTTTTAGATTAATGATTTTGAATAATAATAAAATTATCAAAAATCAGTTATATAATGATATTGAGCATTTTATATACAAAATAGCTATTTAATATAGTATGCCTATAGAGGCATTCACAGAATTCAAAGGTAAAATTACAAAGCAGCTTAATAAATATAACTATGGTACAGATAATAAAATCTTCTTTAATAATATTAAAAGCCAGATTAAAAATTTGCAAAATAAATTTATTATAGTTTATGTTGATAAAGTGCCAGGAAATTTTGCCTTCATATGTAAATACTATTATAGTTTATTGATCAACAATTATTTCGATAATAATACAGCTTTTATTAAGTCTTCTGTTTCTGATAGAGAAATAAACTATCTTGGCTTTTCATAAAAAGTTAAAAATTCAAATTAATAATTTTAAATTTCCACATATATTTCTTACTCCCAAATTTCATAAAGACCCAGTTAAATTTAGGACAGTTACAAATGGTTTTAATACATATATCAACAAAACAGGCAAAATTCTCCATGAAATATTGCATGAAACAATAAATAATCTTAAATCCACAGCCATTCTTAAAAATAGTAAATCACTTGTTGAAAATATGAAAGATAAAATTTATTCAGTCTATAGTTTAGATTTTGAAGATCTCTTTAACTCTATTAATATTGATGATTTGATTAATATACTTGTAAATTTACATAAAGACAATTTATTTAATAATGTTAATTATGATAGATTTGGTTCACTACTTAGGTTTGTACTGTAAGAGAACTATGTATCTCATAAGGGTAACTATTATCGGCAGATTAAAGGTTTGCCACAAGGTGGCCCTGCGAGCTACTGTCTTGCCAATTTATACTTACATTATTTTGAAAGTAGTTACATTAATAATTCTAAATTTTATATTTATCGTTATATAGATGATATAATCATTTTTGGCAAACAAGCCAATTTTATACCTAACATTAATTTTTATCCACAATATCTTAATTTAATACAGACAAATAATAACAACAATGAAGCAAATTTTCTTGACATACATGTCAAATTATATGAAAATGTAATAGTTTCTAATATTTATGATAAAAGAGAAGATTTTAATTTCAATATTATAAAAGTTCCTCATTGGGAGAGTAATGTACATGTTTCTATATTCAGAAATATTGTTATTAATTATATACAACGTAATAAATTTCTTGTGTCAAAAAAATCAGACATAGATAACTATAAACATTTTACTAAATATTGCTTAAATCAGAAATACCCAATTAATTTTATTAATAGTTGTATAAATAAAGCTATTCAAAATAGTTAGGATTAAAATTCTGAGATTGATAATAGTTTATTACTATAAACTTAAATATTTTATTGTTATAGTTATCTCCATAATCTAATATTAGATTAGAAATTACTTACTATTATTTTATTCATATTTACTCTGGTGTTATTATAGTTATGCTATAATATGCAACTCTTATTAATTTTTATTTCCATTCTTTTTAATCTTTTGTTAAGTGCTACATTTCAGCCATTCTTTTGATTTAAATCTGTATTAGGATATAGAATCTGGCAACAAATTAATGTTTCCACTCAGATTTAGCGCGGGCTTTGCATTTGTAAGTGCAATTTTTAGGTAAGTTACCTCTATCTTGTAATGGATTTAGATATTTCTATCCATTATTTCCTATTGGTTTTTGCTCAGTGTTATTTACAAAAAAAGGGGGGAAGGTTGGCTGGCCAAAAAACATGTTCAACCCCACTTTTACATAAATTATTTTTTTATATAATAGCTGTCCTAAGTCAGTAATGTTCATAACACTGCAGCATCCATTTTATATTTATAATCTCGATTACTCTTTTCGCGTACCATTCGATGCTGTTTAATGCAGAGTGGACTGTCCGCAAGACGTCCATTGCTTGGTCTACCCTTGACGCAGAACCATAGACGCCTCCACCGCCAATGGTGCAATGAAAGAAGGATGTGGGCAGCAGAATGGAATGAAGTTGTCTTTACTGACGAGTATCGCATCTGTATGCAAGTCTGGAGACACTGTGGAGAGAGGATGCTGAACAGCCTCGTTACGCACCACCACACTGGGCCTGCACTGGGTATTATGGTATGGGGCGGTATTGGATATTACTCTTGCACTCCTCTAGTACGCATTGCTGGTACTTTTTACAACCAGCGCTACATCTCCGAGGTGTTGGAGCCAGTTGTCTTTCCTTACCTTCAGGGCTTGGCCACAGCCATATTTCAACAGGATAATGTGCGACCACACGTGGCATGCATTGTCTATAGGTTGTTCGTCAATCACCAGATTGAATTGCTTCCCTGGCCAGCTTGCTCTCCGGATCTTTCGCCCATAGAAAACAACAATGGCGGCTATTGATTCTGGCAGGAACTACACTTCACTGAAGTCTATAAATTTAATCATTTGAGACTTGGTCAACATGTTATCTACAAAATAAATTTTGTTGTGCTATCTCTTGTCTTTCTTGATGTTGCATTTACGGTGGCCAGCAGTGTAGAATACTTTTTTGTTCTCACCTTTTTTTCAAAGCTATCATTTTTGTACTTGGTATAATTTGGGCACCCATAAATTTCAATCCTATTTTTTTATGTTAAAGGTGTGCATTATATGCCAGATTTTATGTTACTTAAAATGACATCATAGATCACAGAAGAATAAACATTTTTCTGTTATTAAATTTAAGGTAGACCTCGTGGGTCTCAACGGAATAAAACATTTAGAAAATTTCCAGTTGTGATTAATATACTCTTAATTGGTTTTAAAATACAAAAAATTACCATGTTAAATACAATAACTAATTTACTAATTTAAAATAAAATTTATAAGAAATATTTTGATGTAAAAAAAATCGCACATTTACCTTTTATGTAAAATTTTGAGTGCTACTATTGACTACACATAAGTACATATTGCATTTTATACATGCCGCTTTAGTTCTTGAGTTACACTCTATTAGCAATCAATCACTACGATGTATTTTTGTCATCCATAAATCTACAAATGTCTCACTTCATTTAGGTGCACTTCTGCCATTGGTTGGTTTGCAATAATTCTGTGCTTCACTCGTATGGTTTCATTTTTTTTTTTTTTAGCTCAAATTTTTTCTCTCAGATTTGCTGGTTTTGTTTCCTTCATATTTTAAAAGACTTACATCATGCAATTTTCCAATAACAACGTATACTGTCCAATACCATTTATCTTTTTGAATCTTGCTTATTATTGCCAGTAGTTAGGTATGGCAAAAGATCTATGTAAAATGGCTAAATACATGCACAGACCATTTCTTAGTTATAACAGTAAATTTGTAATATGTCAAATGATGGTCGTACAAATCTGTACCAACTATACATTCATTGTATCAGTTGACAATATTGGACTGTGGTTTGCTAATCCTTTTCTTTTTTGACAACCTATTGCTGTTGGAAACAGGCTCACTTTCACGGGCCTGATTTATTTTGTAGTATTTTTGTTATCCCAGACAAACTTATCCCATTCACCTCTCTGAATCATTCTATGGCTTTACAACTTTTATTGAGCTGTTCCTATTTTGTTGCATTTTGTATTTCTTATGAGGAAGATATTCTTTTGAAAAAGATTCTGTATATGCTATTCCTGTGAAATACCAATTTGTATAAATCATGTGTTTTGAACTCTTTAGCAAGGCCTCTTAAAATAAATACCACTACTTTAATCCAATGTCTTTAAATCTTTGAAAGCATATTCTTTTCCATCATAAATCGCAAAATCGAAGATCAAACCTTTCGTAGCGGACAAGACAATTTTTCTGTCCAATAAAGTCAAACTATCCTAGAAACTTACTGCTTGACTAAATAATGTCTTTTAAATATTATTTTTCCAACATGCCTTGAGAAAGGTAAATTAAGTTATTTTTCACAAAATGGCTTCAGAAAGTCTCATTTATAGTATATTATATAACTCTTTGATATTACTTAATAGGTATAATTATATATGATCACAAATTGAATGAAGGCAACATAATTAGCTCTGAAATAACGTTACAGTAAATACATTTACTAGAAATTATAGTAAGTTATATTAAATGTATGATTTATTTCAGTACTAAGTAGGTTTAATTATTTCTATGATCACACAAAAAATAAGCCAATGTAGGGAATAAGTAAGTGGAAATTTATAATGAGAAAAGGAAAGATATAACTATATATTTTTTAAATATGTGTGTACAACATCTGACAAAGTTCGGTGAATGAAGTCGGAACGGCCGATTCGGCTACACTGGCGAAACAAAACGCTGCACATGCATAGTGGCAAGTGTTGACCATCTGCCCTTACCGTTGTTCAGTTGACCATCGTTTGTGTTCCATGTAAGACTTGTTTTACGAAGTACTTGTTCAGTGCATTGGTTCTTCACTGAAAACAAGAAAATGAAGGAACAAAAGATCATTTTAAAGTTTTGTTTTAAGCTTGGCAAGTCACCGAAAGAAGCTTATGTGATGCTGGTATTTGTTCATGAAGTATGTGTACTAGGGGTTTGCCTGCTTTCAAGAAGGCCAGGAAAGTGTTTCTGACAAAACCCGCAGCAGAAGACTAGCAACCTCCGTCAATGACAAAAACATTGAGGAAGTGAGGAAATTAATCACAAAAGATCATCAATTAACATTGTGCACATGATTGCTGATGAACTGCAGATTAACCGTGAATCTGTGCGACGCCCGAACCCCAGTACACACAACAAGGCTGTAGAATTGAAAGGAAAGAGGTTTAATGATATTCCTGACATTCAACAAAACACGACGAAGCTTTTGAACTCCATCCCAAAAGAAGACTTCTTGCAAAGTTTCCAGGGCATGTATAGCAGATCTCAGTGGTGCATAGCTATGGGTGGTGACTATTTCGAAGGTCAATAAGGTAACTTTCGTTAATATTTCATCTACGTTAATGTTACAGGACTATTCACTAAACTTTATTGTGAGAGGTAAGTATTTCTAAAATACAATAGTGTAAAAAAAAAACAGTGGATTAGGTTAAAATTATTACGCTTCCATTTTCTCCATTTAGATCAGAGATCTACATACATGGACCTGCACACAAATAATTATACTGTTCCTAAATATCAAAATATTAAATATATATGTTATAGCTTTAAGTGATATATGTATAATAAATTAGTGCTACCAACTGTATTTCTGTAAATTTCTAATTATTTAAAACGAGTACAAAATTAAATTTTTCAATCGCACGTCTTGAAGATATTTTGCAAAATTTGATAAAACTGCTTTTTCAGTCCAGATTAATGCGTTCTTTTATTGATATAATTTTTAAGTACAATCATCCAGCTTTCTCTGATAATGCAGTCAAAATCTTAAAATTAAACAATTTAGAATTTGAGGCAAAGAGAGGTCCACATGTCTGAAGATGTTATAAATTAGAACATATAATTATAAATGTTTTAATTTATAAAGGATGCTGCAAAGTATTTTTTTATACTAATACTTAAGTATTTCAAAATATATTGTATAAAATAATTCCTTTTTAATTTTTTTTTAAAACTTAATATCAATTTTTAATTGTGTTCTAAGAATTTATTACTTTTTATATTGACTTTTAAAAAAATTCCAGTATTTTCCATTAATTTCATTATCAATTCCATATTGGTTTGTAATTAAGAACATCTATAAATTTTAAAAGAATTGAAATAAAAGAATTTATTTTTATTGGCCCCCCCCCCCCCCCGAGTCTTCAGTGAAAGATATTTTTGAAATATCAGGGATTTCTTGTTTTCAAATCTTGTTGGATTTCATTATCTTTACTAATATACAAAGAAATGATTTCATAGAAAATTTAAACACGTTATTTTAATACTGTCTTCATGTAATGTTAAAGAATAAGAACAGATTTTGTGGAATTTTTTTCATTTAAAAAAAGGACTCTAACTATAGTATTATATTGTGGCTGTGCTATCATGTAGAGAGAAGCATATTTCATGGTACTACTCATTCTTTTCCTCAGTTGATCCACTTTTTCTACTATGAAATGTTTTGCAATTCTCTCCTTTACTGTAATGCTAAATGAGCTATCCCTTTTTGCGTAAAAATAAACATAAATAGGGCGACCTTTGGGCCCTATTTATGTGGTAGGGCCCAGAGTTCGAATGGTAGCGTATTGCACTTCCACGCCACTTGTCGGGGTTCTACTCCCGGGCTGGGCAATGTCGACTCAACCTTTCATCTCTATTACAGTGGGTTGATAAATGAGTACCAAGCTTGCTTGGGGACATAAACACTGGGGGTCTCGCTTCAGACTTACCATTTGATCAGGACATCTGTTCATGCACCTCAGTGCCCAGTGGTCACATATACTGGGATGGACACAGTAGGCCCTGACCCTCATGGGCTGTTGTGCCACTGAGTTTGAGTTCATTTATGTGGTGTTTTAAAATTTTAGAAATGCTATATTATAAACAGATGTATTAACTAGACAATGTTGGAAATTTTGATGAAAATTGAGACATTTTTCTCTCTGAAAATGTGTTTCATGTTTGGTTCGGTCTCATACATTTAGCGATGACAACCTTATGCTTAAGTTTTATTTATTATGATTTTAAATTCTTTTGCTTAATGTAATTGTCCATCATGTATCTCTAGTATTATGATCTAATCAAAATCAAGTATTTAATATAAACTATTCTTTTAGCAAGATTTTTGTTTGCTTTATTAAATAAAATGTTTAAATCATTTATTTAAAAAAAAGTATGGCCTGTTTCCTATCAAGAAAATAACTTAAAATACTTACAGCTTCCCTAGCATAAAGTATGAAGCTTTGAAACTGAATTGTTTTCATATTAACTTTTGAAATTTTAATGTTCTCTTATGGAACTTTAATGTAAACTTCAAATTTTATATTTCTGATGAGAAGTACTTGCTTTAAATGGCATAAAGGAATTTTGTAATTTAAATGTCTACATCCTATTAAATAAAATGTTGTGTCATTGGGAAAATTCCTTAGGTATATTTGCAATTGCTTTGAAATGCAGTTGAAAAGCCTGCTTTCAGCAGTCGATTTTAGTTTGTGATGTAATTCAATATATATTAACTGAACATGTTTTCCTTTTTCAGTAATTCTAAGCTAAATTGATTTGTCTTTTGGGTGATTTTTAACAAGTTAATGTTAACATTTTAATTTCATTATCAGTTTGTCTTCACACTGCTAAAGATACTTTATTTTTTTACTTCAGTCAACAATGTTGCAATTTCTTTTTCAGTATAAGTTTTTCTAATTTATATTAATTTAAAGCCTATTTTATGTTATCTCCTGTAATCCTAAATTAGTTCAATGCAAATTTTTTGTTTTAGGAAAGTTACTGTATATTTCGAAATATAAGTCCATCTGTGTGTAAGCTGGAGCTCAAAGTTCTCCCATTAGCATGGTATGGTAGTTTGGAGAGGGGTGCTCAGGTGTTGTTCTCACCACTTGACCGAGGCTCAAAATTACGAGGTTTGTCGCCAATAGCCCTTGTGTAGCTTTATAGTGTGACATTAGTATAACTATAACTCTATCCTAAAAATATAAGCTGATAATGTATTTTTTCTTCCAATTCTGAATTTCTGCACATACTCCTTCCATATCAAAACATTGATAAATAATTTCACAAAGATTGAAAAGAATTAAATAATGTATTTTAAAAAGGAGCACTTGAAACACAATTACAGTTTTATTACAGCAGCCAAAATGCCTTAATTGCGTTCTAAATCATGAAAAATGTATCTTCATGTGAGCTTTGCCATATAAATTCATTTAAGTACAGATCTAAATGTAGATCTGTGTTTTTTGTTTTGTCATTTTGCTAAACTAAATCTTTCAGATACTTGGATATTAGACAGAAATACTCTACTGTATTCGCTTCTGTAGAAGATCCAAGTTTTAATTTTTTGAAACAAAATATATATATATATATAAGAAAAGATTAATTCTGCAAATTATATAAACAATGTACTGTTTTTGAACATACACTGTCAAGAATATTGTATTTTAACATGTGTGGGAATGGTACAGCCTATAAAAAAGATTTTCATGCAAGTGCTAACAAGATTGCTGTGTTGAATATGCAAGGGAAGCAATTTTAACTATTTTCTGCACATTGTGGCATTTAATGACACTTTTTGATTTGGCAAAATTGGCTGATGGTACACAATATATAAGTAGTGAAAATTGTAGCTAACATTATAACAAAGAAAACAGAATTAAATTCAAACTAATTGCTATTAATAGATTGACAATGGAAATTCATATCAGGAACTGATATAAACCAGATTTTGCTGTGTTTTCTTCAAGTTGCCGTATTTAGCTTCATGGTTTTTATAAGTGGCAAGTACTCATCTTTGCATCATTCAATCCATACGATACATAATTATTGCTATAGTTATTTTACATTATCAATGAAATTTTTTTTTTGTCTGAGGGTGTGAAGGTTTAACTTTGCGTCTGATAATTTGTTCTTGGTACGATCTGTATTACACTGCTGGCAACCATAAATGCAACACCAAGAAAGACAAGAGATAGCACAACAAAATTTATTTTGTAGATAACATGTTGACCAAGTATCAAATAATTAAATTTATAGACTTCTGTGGTTCCTGCCAGAATCAGTAGCCAGAGTAGCTCCCATTGTTGGAGATCACCACTGCCACACGCCTCGGCATTGATTTAAAGAGACTTGGGGGTACAGCAGACCAAGCAGCTTCCACACATTGCCAAAGTTGATCTGGTGTGGCAGCTGGGGGTGTAATCTGGGTCAATCGAGCAACCATGGGCCACATGTTTTCTATCGGCAAAAGATCCGGTGAGCGAGCCGGCCAGGGAAGCAATTCAATCTGGTGATTGACGAAGAACCTTTGGACAATGCGTGTCACGTGCGGTTGCACATTATCCTGTTGAAATATGGCTGTGGCCAAGCCTTGAAGGTAAGGAAGGACAATGGGCTCCAACACCTCGGAGATGTAGCACTGGCTGTTTAAAGTACCGGTAATGTGTACCAGAGGAATGCGAGAGTGATATCCAATACCACCCCATACCATAATACCCGGTGCAGGACCAGTGTGGCGGAGCATAAACGCAGCTGTTCAGCATCCTCTCTCTACGGTGTCTCCAGACTCGAATCCGACCATCATGATGTTGCAGACAGATGCGTGACTCGTCAGTAAAGACAACTTCATTCCATTCTGCCGCCCACATCCTTTCATCACGCAGAGATGTCTGTGGTTCTGCTTCAAGTGTAGACTAAGCAATGGACGTCTTGTGGACAGACCACTCTGCTGTAAACAGCGTCGAATGGTACACGCAGACACTGAATGATGCGTTACAGACTCAATGTGCTGTGCTATGGTTTGTGATGTGACTGAGCGATCTGTCACTGCCATGCGCACAATTTATCTGTCCTCACATGAAGTGGTGCACTGAGATGGATGCGATCGACCACGTCAGTCCGCGTACCCTCCTGCATCCAACGGTCACATACCGCATTATAGTTGTTTGGTTTCATCCAACGTGACTACCAATTTCCCTGAAAGATAATCCACAATCTTGGTAGGCCGCTATCCTTCCTCTGTCGAACTCGGATACTTGATCAAAAGCTGATCGCTGTTTTCTATGAGACATAACTGATTGTTTTTTGAAAAAACCACAAGAAAAACACAACTGCCGAACTTGAAATCGTCAAAATCTCCAAGCCTTAAATAGTGCTTTGAGGTGGCGCCACAGGCGCGCACGATGTGTGTCTGCGCTGAAATTCTAATCATTTGCATATCTCACCTCCACTAATGCATGTTATAAATTTCATGTTTGCATGCTTCCTTCAGGGTGTTGCATTTACGGTGGCCAGCAGTGTATGTATATTTGTAACTTTTTATTGTTCATTTTGTTGGTTCCTTGTTTTAGAATAACAATTTTTTTAAATAAAGCATTGCAAAAAAGGTTTTCAATTTTAAAAATTTGTATTTTTTGCAACACGGGTTGAGTTGTTTGGTGTTTTATGTTGCAAGAGCCAGTTTTGGCTATACTGCGCCAAACATTCATAGGTCTGTGGTCTGGATGGGAAAAGAAGAAATTAATGACAAGATGGAGGGTCGAAAATAGAGAAGGATCCCTGGGGTACCCCGGGGTCGTGACACCCGTGTTTACCAAAGATAGTAAACCCCTTGGAAAAAGGAATAGATCACTAAAAAAAAGGGTACCTCAGGATTGTGACACCTGTACCCACCTAAAGAAGGTGAGCCCCCTGAGGGGTTTTGCAACATGGGGGTTTGTGTCTTGTTTTGCCCTTGAGCTATTGTTAATTGTAGTTTAATTTAACCTAAGCCTATTTTATGTTTCAGTTTTCCAATTTTAGGTAATGGGAATTTATTTTCTTGAGTTATGGGCTGCATGATAGCATTATTCAAAAAAATAATTTAATTGTTTTAAAGCTATGCACTCGTTTAAAAAAGTTATCGCCACCTATCCAGTACAGTGATTAGTGATGACTGCTGTGCTGTTGGGCCTGGGTTTAAATCCTGGAGAAGGCATGGATGTTTGTAAATGTATAGTGCTTTCACAAATAGACTCTGAGCCGCATGTCCTCTCGTGAGGTTAGTGGAAGGGAAGAGGTGGGTGGCCCCTAACCACCCCCAGAGTGTTCTCCCTTAAAATTGGGGTGGAAGAGTTAGCCAACTCGTACTGTCACTTGCATGGTGCTCAAAGCTACGGCTAACGACAGGCATACAGTCTAGCCCTAAGTCAGGATGAATTTCGTGGGCCTCGATCTGACACTGTCAGTCAGAAGGCATTAGCAACAGCAACAACAAAATTATTTGAAACTTTTTTTGGATGTACTGGGTTTGATTCTCATTAAAAAAAATTATGCTTGTTAGCTGAATTTTATTTTTGAAAATTTAATCAGTATTGGTAACAGGTATTCCAGTTAGTACATATCATAAAAATATGGTTTAATTTTATCTAGTCTAATTATTCTTTTTGAATGAAGTAAATGTCTTTTTTTAATGAAATGAGCTAGTTAAATATTTGTTTAAGTTAGCAATTATCTTCTCTAACAAATTTCTTAAATTTGTTTCCAAATATTTATTGATATGTACAAGATAATTTTATTTAAGTATTGATTTTGTTCTCTGCATGCAGTGATGGGATGAAAAACTTTAGAACCCTAATTGGTGAGTCAAAAGGTTCCCAAGTATGATAAGAATTGCGTGGAATCATTCTTCCTAACATCTATTTATGAAATTTTTTGAAAAAAAAATTCTTTTGCATGTGTGTCATATATTTCAAATTTTCTACAACTGTGCTGTTTTAAATTTGAAACATTTATTATTATTTAAAAGGGTGTAGTAGTATTTTAGATTTTATTAAACATCTTTTAATTGTTTTTATAGAACAGTTTCCATTTTGTGCTGCTCAGTTTTTACGAAATCAATACAGGATCCTTGCATATAGCATTTCTGAAAATTTTATTAATATAAACCTATATATATTTATATATATGTTGTCTCAAAAAAAATAAGCAGCAGACAATAAAATTAGTGTAACTTGTTGAAAAATTTCAGCAACAAAATTTATGCATGTACCTCACAGTGAAATGCAAAAAAAGGTCCACTGTAAAATATTTTCAAAATCACACATAGGGCTGTGTAATGCAAGGCATGTAAAATCAGGCTCATTTCAGCAATTCCTATTTCTTTTGTTGCCTTAGATGTGATGTCAGTTTGGTGATCATTTCTTTGTTCCAAATTTCTGAAAATGAGTTAGTATTTGAGTGAAAGCATAGCTGGTATGCATTCAGACAGGTCCATTCTGAGGAACAACTGTCAAGAGATTGTGTGAGCCTTAAATGTCAACTTATCTGGAAAATCCATGTAATTTAATCTCAAGTCACTGAGGGACATAGGTACAGTTTTGCTGGTTTTGGGCATTGATATAAATTGGCGGCCAAACTGATCTCAACATCTTTTGTTCCGGTTCAGTGGCAGCTGTTATTTATTGGGATGTAATCCTTGCCCCATATTTTCATCTATATTTGGCAGCCAATACATGGACTGTGAATTACTGCTTTGAATGAAATGGCCAGCGTGTTTCCCCAACTTGAACCCAATAGAGCATGTCTGAGACATGCTTAGGAGGTATCTTTCTGTTCTGTACAATCCTCCCTAAAACATTAATGACTTGGATGACCTGCTTGCAAGTATGAATTGTCTCTGTTAAGTCTGCATCTCTAGTAGAAGTGTTCTCTCACCCTTCTGATAAATGTTTGCAGCTATTCATTCTTTTGCATAAGTTAAGGACATTATCATTTATTCAGGAAAATGAACATGGTGAAGAAAATCAAATTTAGTGCTCTATCAATCATATAAAGAATCTGACATTGTTAACTTCATCAAAATACAATGAATTGTGCAAGTCACATTATCAGAATGAATGAAGACTGCACCACTAAAAAAGTCTACAATGCTCAACCAATCGGCACACAAAGAAGGGGCATGTCAAATCTTAGATGGATTGATGGCCTAGAAAAAGATCTATTTTTGAGAACTAGGAATTTGAGAACACCAGCAAGGAAGAAGGCTTCTTGACTAGACCAAGGCCCACCCTGGGCTGTTGTGTCACTGAGGAAGGAAGGAAAGATATAAATGTGATATAGAATAAAATATAGCGATTGATAATAATATGATAGAGTTGTTTTTAATATCATTGTGTGTGAAACATTTTTGTAATGGAATATGAAAGCAATGATATTTTTCCTGGCAGTTTAACTATTGTTGAAAAAAATTTCCGTTTGTGAGAAAAAGGACTGAACTTGGGAAAAATTTAAATTCTTAGTGTCTTTAGATACTTCTGCTAAAAATGATACTAATTGAAACTGTTTTTAAGCTTTACTTTTGATTTTTCTCATTGACTTTTAGACAGTAATTGATGATAGGGGAATTCATGTAGATATATATTTAGTGAATAAATAATTTATATGTAAAGAATTTAATTTTCATTATTACAATTAAAAACTCAATAATTTTGCAAATGTTTGAAATTAGGCTTCTACCATTGATGGCCGTCGTAAAGGAGCATGTCTTTTCTGTCAAGAGTATTTTATGGATTTATATCTTCTAGCTGAATTAAAGACAATATCTCTCAAGGTTTGTTTATTAGAAACTTATTTATTGTTTAATGTATTAAGTTTTGTAATAAATGTGATGAATTTTTATAAGTATCCTAGTTAATTTTTTTAAAAATATTTCTGAGTATTTTTCTTTGCCTGCAAGTGTTTTGCTTATAATTTATTTGGTATTTTATTAATTTATGAGTGATGTATCAATATCCCTGAAATAAATTCTCATTTTATAAAATTTACATTTTATTAGAGAGGCAATGAAAAATATTTTTCACCTTTTTAAATGCATCTTCCCAGCTCTTTAAAAACTGCTTCGATTAATTATGCATTTTATACTTGTACATTTTTTAAATTTTATTTTTAGTGTATTGTAGTCATCAATCAGAATGGTTCATAAATAAAGACATATTTTACATTCTTATTTAAAATTCATTTTGATTTCTGAATGCTAATTTTCAGAAATTAGTGTTTTATACTTTAAACTTGAGTTTTGTTTTGTTTTATCAATTATAAGATATCTCTTGGCAAAAAATTTGACAAAATTTGCTTGCCTCTTTAAAAATACATAAAATTATTAAAGGTGTTGTGCAAATCTAATTTACATCTTTTGAAGAGCAGTGAAATTTGACTCCTATTTGTAGAATATAAAAATTTTTAAGTATTTATTATAATCCAATATATTTTTATTTTATTATTTTTACTATTGTCCTATTGTTATAGGTGACTACAGTAGACATGTTAAAACCTCCACCCGATTTTCGTTCAAATTTTGATTCAACACCTCCACCAATATTGATTGATCGTGGTCAAAATGTGTTAGAAAATGAAAAAATTGAACGTTACATTATGAAAAATGTACCAGGAGGTCATAATTTGTTTGTGCAAGATAAGGACACTGCAACAGTAATAGAGAACTTGTACAGTGTAAGTTTCTTTTATATATTAATACATTTTTCGAAAATTTTGATAAATAGTTTAGCAGTAATACTAATTTTGTGAATTCATTGAAATGAACTTTGTATATATGAAGTATATATATATTTTTATTAATTAGACTATCCAATCAATAAAAAAATGGTTATTTTCTCCTTATTTAACTGTTAGATGGAATTTATTTTCATATATACTATACAAGGAACCTTTAAAACCCTTTCATAATTACTGCATCTATCAGCAAATTGATTTCTCAGGACAGTGCACTAACTAGAAGCACTGTCATTTGGAGATGGGTAATTCTTGCTGCTAAGCCTAAATATCCAAGAGAGGAATATCCATGTAGTTTTCAGGAGTAATTTTAATAATTTTCTTTAAATGTTCTTTAAAGTAAATTTTGCATAATAAACTTTTTAACTAAAACTAAATTACATGGGAAAAAGACTTTTTAACCAAAATTAATTGCATGGAAAAATATTTAAAAAATGGATTTCATTTCACACGACATGTTAATAATAATAAAACATACAAATGTCGCACATACAAATTGAACAGACACAAATAATTTCAAATTTTGAAGTGTCTTTGTCCAAAATGTCCACTGAGGCACTATTATGAAACATAAGTGACACATGCTACTACTTCAGTAATATTGGTAATTTTTTGACACTTTTCATTCCTGTATATTATTTTTTTGTTGCATACCATTTTCATTTTGCTATTTGAAGAATAAATGTTTCACTTAACTATACTCACTTATATTAATATTTCACTTGGCTTATTTCTCAATGCCAACCGAATTCTAAGATGAATGTAGACATAATTCCACCCCATGCACTAGCACAAGATTAGCAACAAAAGTGTTAAATGGCGATTCATGTGTGATACATATAGCTATAGAGTAACATTTGCTGCCAATGCATATGACATAAAAAGGAAAGGTTTAATTATTGAGTGTCAGAGTATTGTGTTGCAATTGATTGGACTGTCTCTATTTCTGATATTTTGGTGCAAGCAAAGTTTTAAAATTCTTATTAACTTATTTGATGAATATTTCAGAAACTATTTTATTATACTTCTCATAAAATTAGCTTAAAATTTCTTTGTGATTTATTAGGTAATTCTTTTAACATTTTAATCAAGAAAACTATACATTATATTTTTTAATGTGCAATCAAATGATACAGTGCATGTAATTCGAATTTCTTTACCTTGCTTTTTCAGAAATTCAAGTTAATGCTTACTAGGAGAGATGAACAAGCAAAACGTGCTCTGCTAAATCAACTAAGAAATATTGATGCCCATTTGGAGAAGAAAGAAGGTCGTTTCTTGACAGGTGATACCATGTGTTGTTTTGATTGTGAGTTAATGCCACGTCTGCAACATATCAGGGTAGCAGGTAATTTTTTGATTTCTTTATTTGAAGATCATTGCTGTGTTTTTTTGTTTTTGTTTTTTTTTTTCAATTGTTGGAGTGGTTTTAAAAAGTATGGTATACACCATCCTAGGAACTGAAATAAACAAGCAATTATGATAAGTTTGTTTACATATTATGCTATCAACCAATGTCAACAAATGAAAAGATGTGGCCAAATGCCATGATATGTAGCCAATGCAGAAAACTGTTCTATACATATTCCTTCAGAATTTTGTTCATGCATGCTTGAAAATAACCTTTTTTCAGAGATTTTAACTTTTTTGCATGTGTTAAAACACAAATTTTGGTCTCTCTGCAAATAATAACTTTTCTTATATTTTGTAATATTAAACTTGTGAAAAATTATTAAAACTTGTTATTTACCTTTATGGAAGAAAATGCAGTGATGTATTTTTATATCTATGAATTAATTCATTCAATAAAAAAAGAGAATGTTAATGTTCATAATATGCATATGTATTTAAAAACAGAAATCGATTTTTTCTGATTTTCGGAAAGCATATTAAACTAACGAACTCAAAGCAGCAAACTAAACATTTTAAAATCAAACACCAGGATAATTTGTTGATCCTTATACTGGTGCATATACACCAAAAGTCAAAAATAGGTTCTGCAAAAATATTGAATCAAACTTTGCAGAACTGCGTGTAAATTAGATTCGGGCTTATACAAATTCATGTAGTTTAAAGACTTATTTGTTGCAATTTTGAATGCAGTAATATTGCTTGAACTGCTTGAATTATGTAGTTATTAGTTTTATTTATTTCTAATGTACTTTTTAAAATATAGTATTTCTTCTAAATCTTTATGAATGGGCTAATATGGAAAAAGCATGTGTGATGGAATTTGTTTTCATGCAGTAGCAGAAACTATAACAACATTTGGTGAAATTGGTTGGGGGTATAACTTGTAAACTTGTGGTGTAACATGTATTCTAACAGCGTTATTTCATCATTTGTGACTAGGCCAACTATATGGATACCCCTAATTTTCATGTCTAGATGTAGAGAACATATAAAGTAATGCATTATATGTATCAAAACAATCAAATTGCATGTACATCATTCAAAACTAATATTTTTGCTATTTTTCTTGACTTAATACTCATGGGGGATGTAGGTAAAGTATAATTTTCAGATTTAATTATTCGTGGATAGTGCATAGCATACAAAGAAATTTCCTCTCTGCAAAGGACTTGAACTTCTTTATTAGGTGAATGGCATTATTTGGATTTTTAATTTAGAGACTTGAATTTTTTTAAGCTATTCTATTTGTAATTATACACATTTTTACATAACTGTAGAATGTGCCAAAAGTGCCTGTGATAAATGTTTGAAAAAACTCATGTAATAGAGAGAGTGTTAGATTTAGTTTAACTCATGTTTATGACAATGTCAAAAAGGGATCTAATTAAAGAATAAAACAAATATATATTGTTTAAAATGAAAACTTGCTCTCTCTCTCTCTCTATATATGTATGTATGTATGTATAGATTTGATTTTGCAACTCATGTTGAAGTTTTTTTTTAAGGATGTTTAATGTGTATAAATTAAGAACATGTTGTCCAGTGTGAATATCATAATTAATTCTAGCCTTGAATAAATGTTCAATGTTGAGGAAGCCACTTTTTAAATATGTATCTGATATGTTTTTGATAATTTTTTTTCTTTATTTTAAGCTGCTAGAATTGTTTATGGCTAACATCTTTAATTGCAGATTGTTGTAGTCTTGTTATATTTGAAGGAATTTCTGCCTGACATTTCATTTACTTAAACCCCTTCGCGGCAATCAGCGCCATCAAGAAACTTATTTTCTCGGTCAGCAAGTTGGCATGACAGCTTTATCTTGTTCATCCCTTGGCTGTCACATTTGTGTCTGTGTCTTGTAATGTTTTAAAATCTTAAACTTTCACACAAAATGGCATTGTTTGTTCATAGGATTTAAGGTACATGTAGATTTGACCTACTTCAAATGAAAGAAATGACCCACACACACACCCATATATTGATTTTTGTTATATTAACTAAAGGGAAAGGAATGCTTCCAAATAGCATGCTTTATGATGGCTCTTTGAATGAGCATTATTTATTTATTTATTTTTGTTTTGTAGTAAAGAGGAAGTTTAACTCTTGCTAGAGGGTTAGGCTAGAACTTTGGGTTTGATGTCCAGTTTTTAATGCATAATCAGATATTGTAGATGAAAATTTTCTCTTTTTATTGTTACCGTGTTGACTGAACTTCAAATGGCAGAAATGATGCAAAATATTTTGGATATTGATTCTGAAACAGACTCTTGAGAACAGTGACCGGGACACTATATGTTATGATTGTGCTGTTCATAAATAATTGAACGAATTTAATAATGAGGACATTTTGGGAGATCTGTGTGCCGAGTAGATTAGAAAAACCATCACTACTTCTTGGTCATCCACTGTAGAAAATTTAGCTCTTCACATTCCCTCAAAAACTCTCCAAAACAGCAAATGGGTTATATTATGAATGATTATATATATGCAAGTTATGAGTGTAAGGATTGTAATGTAGGACTGTGTATAGATACTTGTTTTCAAATTTTTCATACTAAAAATAAAAGAATTTTAAGTAACATTCAGATTTCAGATATACACTGGTGTGCAAAACTTAAGCAACAGGTTTTTTTGCCATAACTCCATGAGAAATCATCTGAGAGACATGAAATTCAGAAATGAGACAGCATTTTGTACTTTAACAATGATGAAAGCATAGTTCCTCAAAAAAAAAAAGTGTGTGTGCTTATGACCACATGATAGAAGTGATAACTTCAAATTTTGTAATGTTATTTCAGGAATTTGTTAGGTTAATAAAAAAACAAGGGGATGTTTGTTAGTATTGTCCTATAAAATAATTTATTCATATGTCTGTACTCATAAAGTAATATTTTTGTGCGAAATATTTCGGGAATAGGGAATATACTTAGGAATTAATTGTATTATAAGAAGGAAACAATAGGTTTGTAGTAGCTGAAATAGGTTATGAATCCTTTAGATTCAAAATTTTATTTAAATATCATAAAAAATCTCCGTCGGGCGTTGTTCCGTACTTCCTTGTGCTTCATTTGGATCATTTGACATAATTAAATTGAATTTTGATTTTAAAAAATCAACTAAAGGTTTTGATTTGTCTTTTGAAAAATCTACTTTAAAATTCCCACTTAAAATCATAGGTAATTTGTTCAGAAGACTCAATCCGACTTTGTGAATTTTGGTTGTAATTTAACAATATTCAATTATATCCATGAATTAATTTAAGCAAAGGGATAGTAAGACAGGTACAGTCAACCCTCCTATAATGCAGTGAGTGCATACCGTGTTATATGGAAACCGTGCTACAAGAAGCTCGGATTTAACCGTACAAACCAGATTACACCGTGTTCTATGGAAACCGTCTACTGCGTTGTATAGAAACTGCTCTATAAGAAACTCAGAATTAGTACAAATCACATCATTTGTTCCGCATTATGTGGAGACCAATAAAAACCTTTTTGGCGCGATTCCTTAATCATTTTGGTTTTGTCTACGCCATGCCTCAGTGCGCGCTCCGCTTTTAATTTATTCCTTGATCAGTGTAATCACTACTTTTTTTATTTAATAATAATACTAGATTTTGAAGGGAGAGGTGGTGGCAAGATTTTAACATAAAATAAATACAACAGAAAGTAATATTAATGTATTACACTTCCAGATGTAAATTATTTACACTATTTTAAGCGTTCATTACACAAAAGTTGTAATAATGTGTTACTTTTGCTGAACAGAGATCCCATGGAAAAAAAACCAAAACAAAAAATTAACTCTAATATATGTTATCCCCATGGCAACCACATTATCGCACGATAAAAATATCGAAGTAAATCATATTGTAATATCGCCTAGCCCTACTGTATCAAATTAGCATCCCAGATGGAGTTACGCAGTTTGATAATAAGACCGACGATATCCAGTTAAAACCATTCATTGGGTGCATGGAAAGAACTGATGAGACGTTGTTGAACGGAAACCGCGCTGTACGAGTACCGCGTTATAGGAGGGCTGTCGCAATTTCAGCTCCTAGTTATATAGAAACCGCGTTCTGAGAGTACCGCGTTATAGGAGGGTTGATTGGGAAGAAAGGAATCTAGGCCAAAACCTTTAAAAAAGGATTCAATCAGAAAATTTATATTGTTTAATCTGGCTTATACTAGGTCTTTGTCATTGTATGGCAGTTTTGTACAAATATATCTGGTGCTGCTGCAAGGAAAGTCTTCTTAACTTTATTTTGTTTTCTTGTATTTAAATTGTTTAATGTAACTTTTCATTAATACCTGTATACTTAATTTTGTTATTTTAAATTTTTAATTGTTTTAATTTTCTTTTTAGATTCAAAGTATCTTTTAGTAATGTGATTAATAGAACTATTTGTTCATTGCTATTCCGATTTACTTACAAAAATAGATTTTTATTCTTAAGATCACTGCAATATTGCTGATAATTATACTATTTACTTAGTTCTATAAAAATCTATTCTTTTTCTACATTTTATGTTTAATTTTTGTATAGGATTCCTCTTTCTCTCTAAACCCTATTTTTTAAAAATATTAAGTTTCATTTTCATGCTTCAACTAGGATTAGAAGTATCCCGCATTAATTTCTTGTAGAAAGAGGTCGTGGGGGAGGTGCCCCGCTTGGATCGAAGTTAGGAACCTTACTTTTATGGCATATTGGTGGGGTGGGGGAACGGCCTTTTTAGGGGTGCGTATGTCCGATTGAAGGCGAAAAAAGCCCGAATGAGCGTTACATTCCCGAGCGTGACGTTCAGTCAGTTTCACTCTCCAGCAAATCGCCGCCAACAGAAGTTATCACTTCAATAAATACAATACAATACTTATAATATCAAAAAAAAAAAAAAAAGACTATTCAACTCATAGTATCATTGTACATGATTGTCTGTCCAAGAGGAAGAACACAGCAAGCAGATGTTTCTTAGTATGGGATAGGCCCTCCCCTGAATTCATACCATCTCTCCATACAGAGCACCAGATTGTCCAACAGTTCTTGAGGTAAAAGTGACAATTTCTCAATCAATATCCGTTTCAGGGTTTGGGTATTTCCTGGAGGATGTAATCGTGTCTCTCTAGGCATCTCCCCAATGCATCCTACATATGTTCTATGGGATTTAAATTGGGAGAGAATGCTGGCTTCTATTCAGATGATATCTTCATTTTCCAACAGCTGCTAATTATCAGCTGTCCTGTGTGACCGTACGTTGTCATCCATAAAAATGATGTCTAGTCCAATAGCACCTCGGAACAGATGCACATGGGTTGTTAATGTTTGAATTTTTCAGTTAAAAGTGGATGTAAATTTATGCTTTAAAGGATATAATAGGCCTTGGAAGTGGATAAAAAGGAAACTTATTAAAAGTGTCAATTATATTATGTATCAACTTTTTTCTTTTACCTTTCTTGTTAAAATGCTTATTTTAATTTTATTTATCCCTTATGTTACTAAATTATTAAAATGGCTGTATTAAAAAATTATCGAAGTTTGTTGCCTCATAACATTGTATACTAAAAAAATGTTTTGTTTTTTAGGGAAATATTTTGCAGATTTTGAAATACCTGAAGATTTGCGTAACCTTTGGTGCTACATGGCTCGCATGTATCAGCTTGATGCTTTTACTCAGTCTTGTCCTGCTGATCAGGACATAATTAACCATTATAAACTGCAGCAAGGCACAAAAATGAAAAAGCATGAAGAATTAGAAACCCCAACTTATACTACTTCCATCCCTGAAGGTATAATTGAATAATAAGTCAATTTTTTTTTTGTATAAAAATCAAGTTGCACACTTATAATATGCGGTCTGTGTTCTTGACTCCTAGAAATGCTTCTATTAAATTTTGAGTGCTCTTATCTGTAAAATTTACTAAAACTATCTTTCATCAGTTCTGTAGTGTAGAAAATAAGGTTGAATATAGACCTAAAGAATTATCATCTGTAGTATATAATGCACAGACATTTTATACTTTTCTTAAACGAGTTTATTTTGAGTACAGTCATTGCTATTCATCATGGAAAATTGAATTGTGCATTTATGTTACTTACTTATACAGGACATGCACAGGCAAGGTCAAGCTGTAGTTTATAGAAGATGAATATAATTTTTAAACTTTGATTAAAATTAAATTTTTTTGAAGACTGTGCATATTATTGAAGATGTATAGTGTTGTGATATTTTTGTATATGTGTATACAGATGATTTTTCAGAAGTAAAATATTTCTTTGAAACTAGTTTTAATATACAAAATTATTTTTTTCTTTGTCTTGTAGCTTGCGTAGCATATTTGTATAAGGTAGTAAAAAGGCCTTGTGTTGCAAATGTTAAATGACAGGAAATATGCATTTAAACTTTGTAAACTCTATATGTATTTATATATTGTGTTTACAATTATATATTCATGTTTTTGATGTGGAATTACATTGTTAGTGATTGTAACTTTTCCTTTTAATAGCATTTGTACTTTTCTATGTGTACCGGAAATAATTGAATAACAGATTTGAAAAGATATTTGTGCAATTTTTTTTCTATTTTAATTAGTTATGTATGTTAATGTCATAGGAAATATATTCTTGACTGCAATTTTTTAGGTAACTTGCCTTGTAAAAGTGGCTTATTTAAACTAATATGCCTGTATTTGTTTCTCTATAATTATTTTATATATTAGAAGCTGTACTGTGTATGATTTTTGTTTTGAATATGATTTCTGATTGGATTAAATTAACATTAAACATGTATTCCCAAATGCCATTTGATAAATTTTGATTATATTTTGTAAAACTTTTGAAATATATATAAACATTCTGATGTTCTCTTTGATTAAATTTTCAATGAATAATTTCAGGTAATTTCTAATAAATGAAAGAATTCTAACTCTCAGTTGTCTTGTTCTGTGTGCTGCAGTTTATACAATAATGCACAGATGGCAAACAGATTTTAATTTGTGTGCCATATTGGAGTAATCTTAATTACATGTAATAAAATAAATTGGTAATATACAACGTACTGTGTAAGGATAAGTTATTCTGTGAAAATCAGAAGACAACACCAGTTTTCAATACATGAAAATTTTCCGTTTGAGTCAAGGTTAGCAGTTCACTTAAATTCTTCATTGACTTTTAATTTTGAATTTTAAATAAAATGGTTTTGTGAATATTTGTAACTGTATATTTTTTAATTTTAACATTTTGAAACATTTTTTACATTTACTCTATAGAATCAAAAGTAGAATTTCATTTTCAGTTGGTTATTGCAAAAAAAAAAAATTTAATATTGTTTACTGCAGTATTTCACCTTTATTTTGTGTTCTTGTGCCATGTATTTGCCATCCATGCATTATTGCACAGATATTGCATTTGTGTCAAAAATTTCTGTGTAAAATGGCATTTAATGGATAATATGTTAAAGTCTGCTTGCTTTCAGTTGCATAAAGCATAATTTCAGATTGAAAATGGTTTGGTATCTGATTTTGTAAAAAAAAAAAAGCTGCTGTTGAAATTTGGATGTTGGGTATCTTTTTTTAATTAAAATATAATTTCATTTCATTCTAAAATGTAAAAAGTTTCATATGTAATCTGATTTATCATTCATTTTATTGCTCGCTTACTTGCATCAATTGATCAGACTTACTCTCTTTAATGTAGTATTCTTAATAAAATACACTAAAAATTGAACAAGCTCTAACTGGGACAAAATGGACAGATATGAAAGTATATTAGCATCTTTTGCTTTGTGCTGGTTCTCAATATCTAATTTGTATAAGAACTATTAATTTACTCTTTTGTGTTTGTGAACTACTATTTATAGTGGAGCAATTTATATTTTCATTGTTTGAATTCAATTGCTGTTTATAAGCTAGGTATGATTTTTTAAATATCAAAATTTGAAATTGGACATTTCAAATTTTGTTTTCTCTAATGAGAAAGACAGACATTTGAAAATACCTGTTCATTGATAAGTTTATTGTGAAATGAATGGGAAGAAATTGTTAAATGAAATTATATCTGAAATGTCTTGGGTGAAAGGAAAAAAGATGCATATCTAGAAAGAAAAAAAACTGACAGTATATATAGATCTTGAGATTTGAAAAGTTTGATTTTGACAAATTAATTGGCAAGTTGTTTTGTTACAATTAAAATTTAGATGATTTAAAGAAATATTTTTAAAATTGTTATTGCATTTTTGTATTGAAAAGTATTTAACACTTTTTTGGACACAAAGCTGTATATTTACTAAACTAAAAACTTCTCTATTTTGCAAATTTTTCAGTGAATGATTCCAAATGAAAGGCTCAAAATTCTCGTATCAGAGCTTATGTTTTTATTTATTGCTGCTCTGTTTCATTAAATTTTTTTGTCATTGTCTTTTGAGACTTTTCAAAGGATCAAGGTACAGTATCAGGCTTGAATTTGTGTGTTTTTCATATCCTATCATGATGCTAATAAAGCTTGTGAAACGTATATTAAAATGGAATCTGTATGTTCTGGAATGATAGTTTTGAGAATTGTCCCATGTATTAGCCATTTCTGAGGTTTGTGAATTTCATGTTAGAGAATATTTAAATTAAGACAAAAATACTTGTATGTATTCAGGGCGATTAAACTAGCTAATTTGGCATATATAATTACATACCTTTCAAATTTTTAATTAGGTTTTTAAAGCAATATGCTCTTTAAATTTATATCAGCAAAGGAATATCAGATGTGACAAATATTGTTTACATGTTTGTAGCTATTATTTTTTACTCTTAACACATTTTAAATTTCCTGTTCGTCTCAAAGTAGATAGTCCTACTTTTGATTTTACTTCTGAGGTACTTTATTTTGATAATTATAACAAAACTTTTTATCTTTAGCTGTATAGAATCTTGATGTAAGTATTTCGAAATTAATACATTTTACAGTTAGAAATATTTCTATGATTTATCTTATTTTTTTTACCTTAAATAATATAAAGTATCCCCCCCCCCTTCCATTTATGTGGAGAGGGAATAATTGTGAAATTCATAAACATCACTTCTAATGTTTATTACCTGTATATAAGTTTCTAATATTTCACAGAGGATTTGTTTACTGGGAGAAATCGGCTTAATTTGTTAGAGAAATGTAGCTCTGTATTGACCACTATAAAGATTTAAGATTACAAGTTTCTATTAATACGTAAACTTTTTGCAAATTGCTTGAGCAAGACTTAATATGCTTGTGTGATGTATTAGCTTATTTGTATTTTAATCATTTTTTTATAAGCATTGAAAATCTTAATTCTGTAATTTTTTCACATTTAGTTACTCGATTTAAGATAGCTAATTTGGATATTAAAATTTTTCAAAGTAGTTAGATTCTGAAACATTTCGGGAAAAAGTTGCTATGTTAAAGTTTGATTCAAATTGTTTCTCGGATGCTTGTTTTTTTTTTTCATAATTACATTAATATTAAACATTTAGCATGTAATTTTGTATAAGAAATATTTCAAAGTGTTACTTCAGTACAGTTATCTGCAAATTAACTTTGATTTTATTAGGAAGGTTGACTGATTAGCAAGTATTAAGCATATTATTAGTATTAATATAATAAAATATTTTAAACACACATAATTTAAGGTACATCTAACCTACTAAATTCCACAACCCTATCTTGGGTTATAATTTAAAATGTAGTGTTGAGATTCTACATGTTCAGGATGACCTAATTTAAAATTTACTTGTAAGACATTGTAAATGTTTCTGTTAATATATATGTGTTAATATGAGAAATTGAAGATTTTGATTTTATGAGACTTCTCTGAAAATTACAACCCAAATTATGTTTTTATAACCTGAACAATATTGGTTTTTTACATTAATTTATAATGTTAATGGGAGCTTAAGTGATTTAAATTAAAGTTTTTTGTTTTTCAGTATTCATGTATTGCACATTAATGAGAATATATGTGATAAATTTACATTGATATTAATTGGAAGATTTTTTTTTGTGTTTGTAAAATTACATTGAATTATGCTTTTGCTAAACATAACTTCCAGCAAATTCTAAAAGAATATATAAGTGATGAAAGATTATATATAAAAAGGATGATAAAAAATTTTCACTGTGTATTCTAGGTATAATAAATAAATATGCAATATTGTTAAATTGTGAAAGGAGCACTGACTTAACATTCAAGTGTAAAGTATACATTTTAAACTTAATTTTCATTCAAAATTTTCTACTGATTTTTAGAAACTAAAATTTCTGATAGTTATGTGCAACCAAAAAAATTTAGTTACTGAAATTTATTTTTTTACTAATATTTTTCATGAAATAGGGAATTTAATGAAGTTTATACTACTAATACAAGATTTGTGTTTATGACGGTCAGTGGCGCATACAAGGGGGGGTCCGGACCCCCCAAAAGCCCTTGATTTTTTCCCCGATTGATTATAATTCTAAGTATATAGTACATAAAATTTAATGATTTGTTATTAATGATTAATTTTATTAATTAATGCTAATTATTTATTCAATAATTAGTTTTTTACTATGTTTTGTTTCCGAAAATCGACAAAATCAGAAGAAGCATGATACAAGAATGGTGAACTTTCGACCCCGGACCCCCTCCCCCTTGAAAAATTCCTGTGTACGCTACTGATGACGGTGCTTTCATTAATGTAGATTAAATATTCAGTTGCACTGTAAAATATTCTGTAAGATAATCTGTTTATTGTGGTTCAACCAAATTTTATTAATATGAATTATGAAACATTTCTAGATATTTTTTTTTTAATTCTTTAAAGTAAATTAGCATTAATTGTTTTCCTATTTTATATATGAAAGAGATAATTTGAAATACTAGTGATATGTGGTGCTCTTAAAATTTTGTCAAATGTTAATAGAGTATTAAATTTAATTGATTACTTGAGATTTCTCTTCTATAGACTTGAGGGGAATTACAGCTCATTTTTGAAGTTATAGCAAAACATTGCTTATGGGGAAAAATGCTCAAATATTTTGTGTATTAGGTTTTGCAAACTGGTTAAAATCGAAATTAGTTGACTGTTTTTTTTTTTAATGACTGATAAACTGAAAGTCAATATATTTGTCAAGTGATAAGTAATTTCTACTGTTTACTGGAGAAATATTTATATTGCAGTTTATTTAAATACAAATAAAAGGATAAAGTATACATTGTATGAATAAACAATGTTTATATAATAAATGAAAAATTTAAAGCAAGAGGAATTTGAGTCAGTAAATTTGAAGATGGTAAAAAGCAATTTTATTTTTATACTGTAATCTTTACATGACCTGTAGAAGGCATTAGTTTTTTTTGCTTACTTTATTAAAAATGTTTATAATCTATGTTGTATGTTAATTTTCATTTCTTTTCACATTTTGAAGTAATGAAGTTATTCTTCTTTTTGTATTTATATATAATTCTTTAATTGCTAAATTTTGTTTTGCATATTTTTTCTTAATTTCCTGATTTATAGCAAGATTATATTTAAGGTATGTTTCATTCTGAATATTTTTTTTTTTTTTTTTTTGCAAGCACAAATTATAATTGTTTAAAGAATGTAAACCTGAGTATATATATATGTGTGTATAAATTTTTAACAGCATCAATCAAGATGCATTATCTTAATTTAAGATTTCTCTTAGTATGTGCACATCATGAGATTGAATTCTTACATTTGGCAAATCTTTTTTTACATCTCTTTTGGAAATCTGCCTATGTTGTATTGTGATAATAATTCTTTGTTTACTTTTGAATAATTCACATCGTCGATTTTATGTAAAGCACTAAAATATTCTGTGTAGTGTTCATGCTTTGATGCACTTTAAATATTAATCTCGGTTAGGAACTAAATGTTATCGTAAATTTATGTATTAAAATACTGTTCCTTATAAATTTTTTAGCCGTATAGATATTACAAAGAGAATATCTTTGATTGAAAGGGATATATTATTTGTTTTGAAAAATAAATCATTAGTTTTCTAAAGTAATGTTGGAGTAAATTAATGAAAATTTGATTACCCCTGATAGGAGGAAGTCTTAACTCCTTTTCTTTTATGAAAATACATTTGAGCATTGATAATGTTAAAATTATTCTTGAATGCAGTTATTTAGGGTAAAGTGATCTAGTCAGAATATTCTTAAAGCAACATTGTCATATTAGTTTTAATAAAGTTGCTTGTGTAAATTGTTATGTATTTTTAATATGTAATTTATCAGTTTTGTTTTGGCTGTTTACATAAGTTTAATGATACAGTCTTAAATTCTACATTGTGTATCAGTTTTCCTCTAAAATACTAGAATATGCTTAAATGGTTCCTTAAAGGATCTAAAATTGTTTCTTTATTTTGTTGACTGAAATTCGGGTTGAGTTTAGTGTAGGGCATTTAAAATTCCCAAATCAACAATAGTAGTTTCAAGTTATAGTAAATGTATCTTAGTTAATGTTGCACAATAAATGTGCGAGATTGAGAAAGTATCTTTTAGAATTTTTCCAAAATCGCTTTCCCATCTCAATATTAATTTAATCGAGGCCCCCCCCCCCCACATATTCTTAAAATGTCATAGATGTGATTAAAAGAATTAATGTCCAAGGTAATTTTAAAAGAGAAGATTAAGATGAAATATATATAGAGATTATAGGTGTTTTTGAATTACTTATATTGACTTATGTGTGTTAGGGTCACTACTGCCTAGCTAAAATTTTTTGTAAATCATTCTGTATAAATGGATTGTTTTATCTCCTCGAATGCATTTCTTATAGAGTAATATTTTTATTAACGTTTTCTTGACATGTTCCATATTTTTACTACTCATATTTTTGGGACAATTTTACAAAATATTAAATTAAACCTTAAAAGAAAGATTTCTTCTGAGAACGTTTTTCTTTATGTTGGTACAGCTTAGTTACGGTTCAACACACAAAATGGCTAACATGTTTTGTTATCGAAAGTAATATACATAAAGTATATTATTTTTGAAAATTTGCAGTGAGATGAAACCTTATTAAACTTACAACTTTTGATAAGGAATTTTGAAAAAAATTTTGGTACGTAATATTTAAATGTTTTGCTTTTTTTCCAAGTAAACATCTTCGAATTTCTTTAAAACCTTACCTTTTTGTATTATTTTCATTTTAGACTGTATAATTTACTGTTCATCTTTTTAATTTTTTTTTTTTTTGTTTAAATGGAGATGCATAGTAAAATGTGTAAATTTCTGATGCTCCAAAATTAAGACAATTTTTAAATGTTAAAATATATATATATTAATATTTCATTACCTTTAAATGTTTTTGAATTAGAATGATATAGCTTCATTATATTTGTCTGTACTAATAACATAAGGAAGCCAGATGGTTGGTCTTTGCTTGGGGCTAATAGTTTTATTTTTTGAATAACTTTTTCTGAAGGGTAATAGCCAGCTAAATGTACAAAAGATGAATATTAAGTGATTCATTTTGTATGAATCATTCAGGTTTTATAATATCCTGTAGATAGTGAAAACTATATATATATCCTCATGAAGGCTTGTGACTTGTTGTAACAAACTGAGGTATGCGAATATATTATTCACATAGAATATTTACCTTTTCATTATGAAATATATACATAACCATAAAAACTTATTTTTTTCACCTTGATATCTTCGATACATTTACTGAGTATACATGATTTTATGACTATGGCATTTTATGAGATAATTATTGATAATCCTTGCTGACACACTAAATTGCATTTTATACTTTTTTTACATATTTAGTGTTACATCTTAAACCAGAAATGCATTAACTCATTGTAATATGCTTGTTTTTAATTAAATGTAAAAGCTTGGACTCTTTTTAAATGTGTCTTTATTAAGAAATGTTTATGCATTATGACATCTGAATTGTAGGACCTATTCTATAGATTTATAGAAATGCATTTCATTCATTCTTTCTAAAGGTTATTTATTAAAATATGTAAAAAACCAAATTTTTATTTTATCAATTCAATGTTAAATTCGAAATCATTAAAAACTATTTTTGGTGATTTATTTCATTTTTAAGTCGATGTGTCATTTGAATTGATCATGATTATATGCTGTCTGCACAAAAGACATTAATATTTCTTTTTTTGTTTACTCCATTGAATCTCATGATTTGATTTGAACATAAAGTACTTCCCAAGGAGAAAAGAAATTAAATTTAGGAATGGGGTATTTATTGAAGGGAAATATTAACTCGATTATGTGGATAATTTTTTTGTGTTAATATTAATCTATTAAAGATTTTAAGCAGGCTACTAATTTGTACAGTTATCATAAATACTATCTTTTTCTTCAAGTTTAGAGAAAATTGACTGTTCTTTAAGAAAATATTTAAAATATCTTGTAACATTAGGATTAATGTTCTATTAAATTTTTCAGATACAAAAATGCTTCAAAATTTGTCTATTTTAACTTAGAGAGCAATATATATATGACTAAACTCATTGGTGCATTTGCCATGAGGGCCATGTCTACTGTGCCCATCTCAGTATACGTGACTTTGGGCACATGAGCAGATGTTCTGGTCAGATGGTCAGTCTGGTATGTAGCCCCCAGTGTTTAGCTCCCGAGCAAGCTTTGTACTATGTATATTATACTAATTTCTGTTCAAATCAATTCCATTCTACACTTCTGTGCTAAATGGATTTTTAACTGAAATCTGGTTTTTATGAGCCGTATAACAAGCTGGTATATGTTTTAAAACCACAGGGATTTTTTTTGTTCTTATATCTGAGGTATTTTATTTAACTTAAATTTTTCAAAAGGATTGGACCATTTTTTAACTACACACAAAAAAAAAGGAAAACTTTTTGATTCAGTCCATGAGGATTGGATACAGAGCAGTGGTGTAGCTACCACTGTATCAATGGTACGAGGCCCAAAATACATAAACAACAAATCTTAAAATGTTAAGGAGCTCCCAAGGAAGTTTTGATACAGGGCCCTTTCAGGACTAGCTACGCCAGGGATATAGAGGTGCACACATTTTGGAAACAAGAATTTTGAAATTTGTGCCGATTCTGGTTTTTATATTTGGATAGAAACATTTTTCATGAAATGATAAAAGCATGGAGAGATCCATTTTTAAAATTATTTTGCAATACTGAATATTGGTAGATGTTAAGGGATCTCTTGGGTTAAAAACTCATCTGAATAATTACACTACAATTTTTTTCCTTCATAAATTGTGCATAAGGATATTAACAGTAAAAAGAAACAAGATAAATTATATTCATTAAAATAGATCATGTGAATTATAAACTCTAAAGTATCTGTCAGATTTATTATAAAAGTGAGATATAAAGGAATGGAGTGCCAGGTAAACTATAAACTCTATCTATTTTTATAAATATTGTGCTTCATTGAGTTACCCTATAATGATAACTCAATAAAAAGCACTCAAAAAAGGGTCTTACTCTGGTTGGTGGTGGGCTGCAATTTTTATTTGCTCTGCTCGTCTCGACTAGACTCCTTCGTTGGAGTCTAAGGATACACTGAGGCACTAAAAGGGCTAGAGGGTGCTTTATATTTTTGTACACGTACACTGAACACTATTAATGATAAGAATTGAATTCACATTAGTTGATCTGTTCTCAAGAAATGTTCTGCAATTTGCATCCCTATTCCAGAAAATGATAAAAATTTTGAGTTGATATGTACATTGGTGTTTAAAGTTAAGAAAATTTGCATATTTTGTCAAATTTCATGAAAAGAATTGAACTGCTTCCAAACAAAGATGCATATATTGTACGTCGAATACGTGTGTGAGGACGAAGCTAGTCGAGGAACAGGATTTACAAGCACTCGTCCCCAAATCCGCATTTCGTTCTCTAGCACACCTCACCGGGTTACTTGTTGTGTGGTTTTAATTCAAACAGTGAAAGTGAGTAGCCACCAACTTTAAATGTGGAATGAGACGGTGAATTGTGGGTAGGCTAGAAGAGAGCAGATCAGTCTCAAAACGAGATTCGTAGAGAATTCAGTTTTAACGCTCAACGTTGTGTGCAACTTACGGAAAGTTTCAGAATATATACTGGATCCGTCACACAGAGAAAATCTCGTCAAGGTCGTTCAAGAGCCTCGAAGGCTAGAGGAGATCGCTGTTTGTCCATTATAGTGAGGTGTAACGGGGATGCAACAGTTTCTCGACTCTTGAGTTGTATGCGGCCACAAGAACCCGAGTTTCGCGTGTGACTGTTTCCAGAAGACTTTATGTGAGAGGGCTGTTTGCAAAAAAATCTGTTGTTTCCTTCCCGCTCAATTTTGCGAACACTAGAGGCCGTTTAAAATGGTGCAGAGATCATAGAGATTGGAGCATGGATCAATAGGCGACCGTTTTCTTCACGGATAAGTCCCTGTTCTGCCTAACCAGTAATTCTCGCCCTATTTTCTTTAGGAGAGAACCAGGAACCCACCACTTGCCCTCCAATGTCCAAGAAATTGAGCAATTACTGCAGCGGAGGCTTGATGCTCTGGGCAGGCACAATGCGTTGGGTGGCCGCACACTCCTCCATGTCTTTGAAAGAGGCACTATGACGTACAGGGATGAGGTCTTGAAGCCCAATGTTTTGCTTTTTCATGGGTGCGGTTGGCCTCAATTTCATTTTATAGTCCAGTCATATTAGTCAAAAATAAAGGTCAACTACGGAATGAGAGATAGTAAGCTGAAAATTCGTGTAGACCTTTATTTTGGCACTCTAAATGCTGTCTCAAAAGTCTTATAAAATCTTGTGTCCGCGTCTTAAGATATATAAGGTCAAAAATAAAAAAAATCTGTTTTTTTTCCCCCAAATATCTCGTTTTCTATGGTTTAATGCTATTTACATTTAATAGAAATATTGTAGAGAATAAAATTTTCTATAATTTTCGTTTGAAACATTTTTTATACATCAAACCATTTTTGAGACAGAGGGCGTTAAATGCGCAGCGCTTAGCATAATGCAAGATCAACCATTAGCCACATGGTATAATATGCCGTATAGTCTAAAAACCTTAAAAATATACATAGTTAAAAACATTTGGCATTTTTTATTAAGTATTATTTTACGTTTAGTAATAATTTTCATTAATCAAGTATATTTTTAATAACCCTCATCTGTTCGTGTAATTAAAAAATAGTTAACTGAAATTATAGACTTTAATTATATTTTAATATATGTTAATTACATTTTAAGTGGAAAAAATGTAGTACAATTTCTTTAAAATGTATAAACCTTCCAATTTGTTTCTTTCTGTACAGAGATAAAAACTGGACCCCTATTATACGAACGTTCTATATATAGCTATTTGAAAGACATGCTTAGCTGTATAGTAAATAGGCAGCGATGCACGTTAAATCTGACGAGAGCTGAAACGTCCTCCCGTTGGTGTGGTAGTTAGGAGATGGGGTGCTAGCTCAGGTGTCGTCCACGTCACTTGACCATGGTTCAAAATTACGTGGTCCGTCGACAAAAGCCCTCGTGTAGCTGAACAGTGCGACGTTAATATTCACTCACTCGCAATTGGCATTACTGATTGCAGATGTTAAAAAAATTCTCGACATGACAATGTTTGGTAAGCCATTTTCAAGTTTGTACTCAATGATGTATTTTAATAAACCCAGAGAACCGGACCTAATGAGTTCTTTTTTACAGCCTGGGTCTGTTGCAGCTACGAAAGCTTATAGACGTACGCGCTCAAGTTAAAATTATTTAATTATATCTTGAGGAGCTCTCTCTTGATCTAAGTTAAGTTCGTCCATGTGCTCAATATCACTTAAGGTATCCGACTACGTTCGGAGTCGTGATTTTGCAAAAGCGTGTAAATGGATAATATTTATGATATTTAGTGTCACTTAGATTAGAATACATGTATACAATTGTTTTAAAGGCAATTTTTGACAAAAAAAATTATTTAAATACAATATTTTGGCAAAAAATTAACTTAGAATAATTTTTTTTCAAAATGTTCTCCTTTTGTGAAAAATGCTTCTATTATAATATTTTGCCTGTATATAGCTCATACCTCTGTACAGAGGCTTAACTAGAATTTTTGAAATATTTAACATAGAAGTGGGTTTATCCATGTCTTTTACTACAACAGAGGGGAGAAATTTTAAGAAAAAAAAACGCCGATAATTATTGCAATTGGTGGTAACTCTAAAAATAATGTGAATTTTTCAAAAATCATAGTTGAGCCTCTGTACAGAGGTCTGAGCTAAGGTAACGGTAACGGTTATACATTTACGTGGAACCTTACTCTGAGCTATATAAAGGCAAAATATTATTTTAGAAGCATTTTTTATAAAAAGAGAACATTTTGAAAAAAGTTTATTCTAAGTTAATTTTTTGCCAAAATATTGTATTTAAATATATTTTTTTTTTGTCAAAATGTCCTTAAAACAATTTTATACATGTATTCTAATCTAAGTGACACTACATATCATGAAAATTATCCATTTATGTGCCTTTTTAAAATCGCGGTTCCGAACGTAGTCGGATATCTTAAGGCCTTAAAAAGTATATTTTTGCACTAGATTCTGCAACTGTTGGAATCTTTCTCGGATTTCAGAAGTTACTCTGTCTATTGAAGAAAGTATTGTTCATTAAGTCATCTTGGTACAAAAACTGAACATCTTTATTTCCGTCGCAAATATATGCTTCCTCCTGATTCGTCTTGGGGATTCAAAAGAAATTTCAAGCTCTTCACATAAACTTTTAGCATATATTAAAGCTTCATCCACGAATTCCTCTCGTTTTGCTTCTAATACGGTCTGTAAAGCACGTATTTTTTTTAGCGCATTGATGGATATTTAATCTCTCTCTTTGCAAATAATTTTAAGCATCATTGACTTCACACAGTACCGGTTGCCAGAAGCCTAAGTAACATAAAAACGAATGCGATTGCATAGCGACCAATAAACTTCCTTCATCTGTGCATGTATTAAAGCTTTCACTCGTTTCCGTCAGTTTCGTCGCGCTGGCGCGATTTGGAGTTTGAAATATTTTTTGAATTTAAATATCGCGGTGCTTGCCGCCGCCCATTTCCGTATGCCGCCCGGGGCCAAGGTCCCCTCTGCCCCCCCCCCCCCACGCTACGCCACTGCAACCATGTGTTGTCACGAAAGAACTCGTAAAATTGGTGCATTCCATGTCCAAAAGATGTTCAGTTGTAATTAAAGCAAATGATTGGCCGATAAAGTATTCTCCCTTTCAGAAACACCATCAGTTGACAAAACATTGTAACTTATCTTGAAACTTAATGAGATTAAATTTCCTCGTTTACCAAAGAAAAAGACAACAAACCGTACATTTCTATCGCTTTGCGTTTTTCTTTAATTTATTTTCCAAATCGTCGATCATTTGGGGGACAGCCGATTACAAAAAATATTTGGTACATTAAAAAAAAACTAATAACAAATTTGAAATCAACATTAAAAAATACATTAGAATCCTTCACAATAGTTAAGAAAATGCGATAACGAAAAATTAAGCCTCACACAAAAATTAGCAACCAAATGAATGTGTTTAAGACAACTGCAATTTTTCTTGGTTTGGCGTTGGCAAACTACGGTAAGTGGCTCAATTCTCAGATTTTTTTATTAAAATGTTTAAGGGGCTGAGAGGGCGAGAATATTTAATATTCACGTTTCAGAGTCAATGTATTTATTATAAAGTTTAGAGGTGGTATTTGATTTCTTGCAAATGCAGGTTGTAATTTTGCGAAGGATGCATCATTATTGGTTGAATTTTGGGAGACGCAGGATTAATTTTGATTTTAATTTACGTCGCACCAAGAAGCAACACGAGGGCTATTGGTGACGCACCTCGTAGTTTCAAGTGACGCGGACGACACCTGAGCTGATACCCCTTCTTCAAACTTCCACACCACTCCAAGAAGCAGAGTGAGAGGTCAGTGCAGGGACGCCTTGATGTCCTGGCCCGTACTCAAAAGTATGCCCTTACAAAAATGTAAGCCTCACTTATGACCCTAAAAAATAGACAGTACATAGCATACGTTGTCAAATACTCGTACAAACAATAACCCGAGACAAATCAATGTGCATGACTTACAATCGCACAAACGAGCTCGACCGATTGCCACCTTTTAACTCAATGAGTAATGAGGGTGTATTGTGGTAGACCTATGCCTGTTCGTGGACGACGGTCATTGCATGTATCCCGTTAACATAAAATTCGAAGTTTCCAGTTTTTCGGAGAATACAACCGGAAATAACATTTAATCCTTAAAATTATTAGAATTATGATTTTATTAAGGTTGAGTCAAAAGAACGAGACGAGGCCAGTTGGCCCATGCCTTAAGACATCTGTTCGCATTCGCGCGTGCACTGCACTGATTCACTACACATATTTTAAATTAAATATAAAATAGATTACACAACACATTAAATGGCTAGGACTAAGATAAAAAGGAATTTTATTAGAGCGTTCTCCATACGCTCTTACTCTCTCGACGTTTACACATACACTGCACTACACACACTAGCGCCCTCTCGCGACAAATATTCACTTGTTGCTATGGGCGGCTCAAAATTTATTTGTTCAACACCGAACAACATCCTTATGTCAGTAGCATTCTAGTCAATTTGACGACGCAAATTAAAACTATTATTTGTTGGATTAGCAAAAGCTTATCATTTGTAACTATTTTAACCTGTTTGCAGGGTTTTTAGAAGGTCGAAATTCAATACACTAAAATCTGTTTTTGTGCGGTAGATATAGGGACCGTATAAAAATAAACCGAACAAAAAATATTCGAAAATATATTTCATAAATTCTTACATATAACAAGCAACTTCGTCAAAATACTACAGAATTTTTATTTTATGCGGTGGAGAGGGACCGTATGAAAAAAGTTGCACTTAGAAAATACGCCAATTATTTACGAAATTTATGAGAAAGTACTTCCATAACAAAATAAATAAATTATACACATGGAAACATTTTTAAAAATTTAGATTCTCACATTGTACACATGGAGAATTTTTCAAAATGCACGCATACATAATTCTCTGCTACTCATCGTAATCCAAAGCGCTCATCTTCCTGTGATGAATAAGTTCAAAGTCGCTTTCGTCACTTGAAGATACCATTTCAATTGATTTATTTTTTGGCACCATAAAGTAAGAGAAGTTTTTGCGACGAAGGTCGGTTGGTCAGCTGCTTGTAAACGTCACGATATAACCAGATATACACCTTTCAGAATTGGTATCTATTTTAAGAAAATGCTTTTCCAATTTGTTGGAAAGTTGTATCCCTGCCTACATTTTATCCACTCTTAAAGAATACAATTCTTTTTGTCTCTGTCTTCATAATCTATCAAATTGTTGATAATGTCACTATCATTGAAAGTTTCGTCTTCAATCAAGCGCGGGCTGTTGGTGCGTTGAGAGAAAGCAACTAAATGTGCATAGTCGGGAGACTGTTTATAACAAATGAACATAGCGTCTTGAAGTGATTATATGTTCATTGCAGTGGCGTAACGTACAGCCCCGCCTCGCGGGGGGGGGACTCTAGGGGGCTCAAGACCTGACTAACGCCAAGTACGTACTTACCCAATTTATAAAATATTAAAGGCAAAACCTGATTTTGCAAGGGGAAGGGGGCTAACATTCTCCGTTCGCCTCTGGTACATTGATATAAAACATAACAGTGGCGCCAAAGCCGTCAAAATTCATATACCCCATAAAAAAAGATCGCACAGAAAAAATCACACAAAAATAAAATCGCATAAAAAAGGACAGTACAAAAATAGGTTCTATTGTAGTTTGTATGCTAGTTTAAGCTTAGGTGCGGCTATGATAGAGACTAAAAGTTAATTTCTTTTATTTAGTGTGTTTGTGACATTATGTAAGCAATTATTTATACAACGCAAGGATAAAGGAAATTTATATGACGTTTCTGGTCTTGAAGTGAAAACGAGTTCCTCGTTGAATTCATGATTGTTTTTGTGAATGATGTAGAAGTTCGGATCAAATCCCTCTGTTCCAATAAGATTCTTCAAATATTCGCATCTAGCTTGGAGTATACTTCAAGTTTCTTTAAAAGGTAGAGCTTATGGAGATTCGGCATAAGTGGATTTGGAGTGACCTTGATATTTGCAGAGTTAGGCAAATCGTCAGGGTTTTCTATCACCAGTGGGTCTGTTCAAAACAGTAGCCAAAGGGGAATGAGTTAATTGTATGACATTAGTAAAGAAACTTAATGTTACTCAGCGTTTTTTTTTTTCCAACCTGCGGTACGCGAGTTGCTGTCTGGTGGTACGTGAAAAACAATCAATAATTGAGGACATGAAAAAATTAAATAAAAAAAATGATTCATTTTTTCCTATAATTCATAAATTTTTTTTTAATTAATATTTTACAGTAAAGTTTTTAATGTGCACAATCTATGATCGAAAATCCTGCAATCCATATCTTTTTTTTTTTTTTTTGAGTGCACTTTTAAATTCAGCCGTTAGCCACCAGTAACTTGAGATGTCACCGCCACTCTTGTTCAATTCACCGCGCGACTTACATGTGACAGGGTATTGTTTGTGATTGTACCGTCTTTGTTAATTAAAATTCATTGATCAACTCTTTTTTTAGTAAGCCATGGATCAGTGGTTAAGATCCGGTACGTGCAAAAATCTAAAGCAAAGCACGAACAGTGATGTATTGCCGAGTTCTACACATGACAGGTCTGAAAATTCGGTGCCAAACGTTGAAATTGCTTAGTCTTCAGTTCTTCAAAGAGGCGTTAAGAGAAAATATTGTGATAAATATATAAAATATGGATTTTCGTACATTGGAGACGAAGACTGTCATAAACCCAAGTGTGTAGTAGTGTTTTTTCAAATGGATGCACGAAGCCTTCGTTTCTTACACGACACCTACATACAAACCCCATACGGATTATAAAAAAAAAAGATTGTGATTTTTTTAAACGTTTAGAAGAACAAAAGAACATGTCTATTTTATCATTTTACCTGCTAATAAGGATAATGAACGTGCAGTAGATGTTAGTTACTATATCGTAAAATGTGGGTTATAGTCATCAAATAAGGAAAAATTTAATTGTATTCCTCTTATGCAGGAGTGTCAAACTCATATAATATTACGGGCCACATGGTCTATTTTATTATAGGTTTGGGGCCGCATGTTTACAATCTGCAAGAAAATTAATATATATATATATATATAATCTTATTCTCTACAAACAAGAGATAACATCCAACAATCACATTCGAAAAACACATAGACAGTAGGAAAATCACACAATGAAGTACATATGAGTAACCGAGATTAAAAATTGTAAAATGGATGCTGCAGTATTATAAACATTGCTGACAGCTAATATATATAAAATACAGCTAATATATATAAAATAATTTATATAAAAGTGGGGTTGAACATGTTTTTTGGCCAGCCAAACATATATATATATACGATTTTTAAAATGTATTACACATTTATTTAAGTAAAGCTCAATGTAAAGTATATCTTACATATAGTCTTTTTTTATATTTCATGTTATTTTTTAAACTTAAACTATACATATTTTGTATTTTTTATAAAAAAATAAGAAAAATTTTTAAATTACTTTTTAGAAGATATTTAACATTTTTTTTCACAAAGCAAATCATCAAGATTTAATTAAAAATACTGAGCTGATGTAATTTTTAAAATAGACGATAAATGTGTTTGGGGTTAATGTTAATCTTTCTGAATTTTCGCTATTTTTCATTAAAGAAAGTAATTGCCCGCGCATAAATAAGTGCTTGTGCCATTATTCGCATAACAAATGATAAGATTTAGGAAACAGATCTACTCTGATAAATACAGTCAGTCAAAAAAGTATTGGGACACACTACCAGTTCATAGATTTTTATCGTAATATTTTACTTAAAATATACAAATGAAACCAAAAAAAGAAATAAACGTTTTATTTTGTTAAATACAAATAATAATAATTTGAACAAAACTCATACATTAATGCAATTATGGTTAAAATTGAAAATAAAAGAAATCGAGTTAAGAAAAGGGCTCAAAAAAGTATTGGGACACTTCTCAATAAATTAAGAAAAAAAAAATTCAAACTTAGAAATTAATATCTTGTTGGGTCCTCCTTGCTTTTTATGACCTCTCGAAGTCTATTTGGCATGGATTGGAACAATGTTTTGCAAAATGATCTATCGATTTTGGTCCACTCTTTGACCAAATATTTTCTCAAGTCCTGCTTGTCAGAAATTTGGTGCTCATATAATTTTGCTGCAAATAATCTCGCACATGATCAATGGGGTTAAGGTCTGGACTTTGTGCTGGAGTTTTAATAACTCTAGGACAGTGGTAGATGACCCATTACTTGCAAATATCTGCAGTATGTCACGGGTCATTATCTTGGTACAATTTAAAATATCCTGAGATTCCCAGCTTGTGCTCTCACTTTGCTTTAAATTTCGCTTGAATATGTCAAGATAGACATTTATTCATTATACCATCAATGCAATGTAAGTTCCTGAAACCAGAGCTTGCCATCCATTTTTGACATGCATTGCTGTATTTGATTTCCACCAAACTTTTTGCTTGCCATCCGATCCGAAAATGTTATATTTGCTTTCATAAACAAAAATTATATTTTCCCAATATTCTGTCGGCTGCCTTACATACATTTTAGCAAATGACAACCTAGCTTGTCTATTTGCTTTGCTGAAGTAGGGCTTTCTTTTTTTGAGAGAGAGAGGTACTCTGTGTGCTATGATACTTATGTTTTCTTAAAACATTTCTGACAGTTTCAGCATTTACTGATTTTCCAAAGCTACTTTTACATTGCAAAGTAATTTTTACTGCATTAGTTCTTGGATTAATGTGTACTTGTCTCTCACACAATCCACCTCTCTTCACGTTCATTACATATCCTTGAACGCCCTGATCTTTGCTTGTTTTCAACCCTGTTTTTTTCTTGAACCTGTTAATGATGTTAAAAACAGTAGACATACTCAATTTCAATATTTTTCCTATACAGCGAATTGATTTCCCCTCTTTCCAATGACATTTTGCGAGATTTCGCACATCAACCAATATATCTTTGTTTCTCGCCATTTTTTCTATAAATAATCTTATCTGTTGAAATATTTGTGTTTAAACCTCTAGTCTAAAAAAGTAGTGTGAAATTAAACTCTATTGATGCGCTGTATATTTGTTAAATTTCTCATTTCAAAAGAGTCCCAATACTTTTTTGACTCCAATGTGCCTTTGAATTATATTTGAAAAGCTAGATCCAAATTATAATTCTATAATACTAATAAGAATTTTCCTTATGTACAGTACACCAAATGTTAAAATATTACTTAATTCATTTTGTTTTAATGTGATAAATACTTTTTATAAATGGCTTTACAGTTATGCACGCCGAGTGTCCCAATACTTTTTTGTGAGTGTATGTATAAACATCTAGAATTCCAACTTCCATAGATTTTTGCTTCAACAAAGAATCACACTGGATTTCCATAATTTATTTTTTAGCTTTCGTCAACAATTTCAATATCGATAGAAAAGAAATAAAAGTGCGAAATTATAGTTCAGCTTTTAAAATTATATTTAGTAATTCCGTTTCAAACAATTTAATTTTATGAGCGTATTCAGTAAATTTTAATTTATGGGATTTAATCAACATATTGACAGCTTTCAAAGTGAGACAAGTTTCTTTTTCTATTTATTTTCGCCAAAGTAATAATTTTTAATATTATCAAATAGAGTTGTAACAAGATTTTTAACTTAAAGCTTAAAATTAAGTTAAGATTGCTTATAATATCAACTGAGAAAGCCAGGTCCTTTATCCATTTTGTTCATCTTTTAATTCTGCACATTCTCTCTCATAATATTTTTCGTTTCCAAGAAAATTATAATTTCGTCCAGCAAATTTCAAGAATCGCTTTAGCATTTTATGATTTGATGAGCCATTGAATTTCCATATAATATGGCATATCGTATGCATTTTCTGTATCTTCCAGAAATGAAGCAAATTGACAACGATTAAGTCTATGTTCTCATATATAATTTACAATTTTGGTGACTATTTTTAAAACATGTCATATATGTTTAAAACTTGTGAGCACAATTCCTGTTGGTGTATAATACAATGAAAATGCTCAAAATTATTATTGCCGTGATGTTTGCATGTTTCATTTAATCTTGCAACAACTTTTTTAGCAATACTGATCATGGTAGGTGCACTATCATGCAAGTCAAACAAAAAAAAAAAAAAAAAAAAAAACTAGCCGAGTGAAATTTCGAATATCTGTACTTTGATCAATATTGCAGTGGCCGCGATAGCCTAGTGGTCAAGGTAACGGACTCGTGGCCGGTGTTTCACCGAGTTTGAGCCTAGTACTTCTGAAAATCCACCGTGTAGGGGGCGATGCACGAAAAATCTATCGAGGATCAAACGTCCTTCCATTGGTGTGGAAGTTAGGAGATGGAGTGCCAACTCAGGTGTCATCCTCGTCTCTTGACCATGATTCAAAATTAAGTGGTCGGTCACCAAAAGCACTCGAGTAGCTGAATAGTGCGACGTTAATGTGAAGGGCTCATGGAATGGCAGCACTTGCGACTCGTGACCCAACTCGCTTCACAGGGAAGCGAGCGACGATCCAAGCTCAGGAATGAGTAATTGAATACTAACGTAATGAGTATTGAATATAACGTTCAGCCACACGAGGGCTTTTGGGGACGGACCACGTAATTTTGAACCATGGTCAAGTGACGTGGACGACACCTGACCTGGCACCCCTCTCTCCTAACTACCACACCAACGGGAGGACGTTTCAACTCTCGACAAATTTAACGTGCATCGCTACCCTACACGGCGGGTCTTTAGTGGTACTGGGCTCGAACTCGTGACAAGGCAAGCCACGATCTGATACCTATTCCACTCGGGGAATGAGAAGGGAAACAATGAGAGACAGAACGATCTGCCTAAAGGAGGAACTTTTAAGCCATTTGGCAAATGCGTGTTTCAATGTTTAACTTCGAATAGCAATTGTGTTGTCCCCTTTTTGTAGATACTGTGTTAGAATAAACAGTTTTGTTTGTTAGCTCTTAGTCTTTACTGGCTAACGAAAAAAAACCATTACCAGCTAATCATAACATTAATATTCACTCATTCATCAATATTGCTATAAAGTAGGCTTGAAATGTTAATATTATTGAATTATGCTGATTTCTCAAATTCTTGGCTATTTCATCAACTCTGCTACCTACAATATTTTCGCTGTTTTAAATAAATACTAACTAATAAATTCCCTTCCAGTAAATGATTTCGATCTACTCGCGTAATTAAATGTAATAATATATAACTTTTACAGCATCTGTATTTATCAGCAAATTTAATGAGTGAGCTCTATTGTTTTAGAAGTATTGATATCACTCACTCACACCAGGGCCGGCTCTAGCAGTTTTGCCGCCTCGGACAAAAATGGAAAATGCCGCCCTTCTCTCCAAAACAAAAAAAATTATAATTAAAAATGATAAATTGTTCACATAGATACACACTTATAAAACTTGAATAATTCTTGCGAACAAAAAGGCAACATAAATAATATATATGCATAAAAATTAAGTCTTAAAAAATACAAAATAATTCGGAATTAAGGACATAAATACCTGTTATTATTTCAAACGAGTAAAATGTAAGAGAAGGAGTCGCCCAATTTCTTCGAAAAAGTTACCAATGGAGGGGATCATAAGCGTTTATTTTAACTTATAGTAACTACACTCTAGGCTAAAACAAAACATCTCCTGTGGCTCTCTATCTACCAAAAGTCTTATTAGCACTGTCCCCTTTTGAATAGCTGATGCCAGACATCGTATGAGTGAAAGGAATGTCCGTCGTGACCCCGTTCCGGGACGGGGAGAAAGTTACTAGTAAAAGATGTGTTAACATATATCCAATTTCTTAATTTAACGTATACTCTTGCCTCGAACTCTACAAGTTTCAACAGAAAAGAAAACTGACAAAAATACAGAATACAAAATAAGGAAACAATATACGTTAAATGAAATACCAAATTAACACCCAATAATATTAAAGAAAAAGTATAAAATTTTTTGTTGCAAAAAAAAAAAAAAAATTCTTTTAGTTTAATTCAAATGCCGCCCCGCGGACATGGGTCCGGCCCTAGAGCCGCCCCTGCTCACACAGTTCGGACAATTTGTCTTCACAAAGTATTGGTCATAGTTTGCTTCCTGATTTGTGCCATAGTGCCTTTTAAGAATATATTCCTTCGCAACTGAAGTAGAGTTTTTAGATATCAGGCATATTTTAATCTTATTTCGAACACAAAAAATATTACAGTTGTCATTTTCTTGAGAATTACGACGTTCCTTTTGAATGGATCTTTCTCTACTTATTGCTGAGATTTGATTGTGCTTTCCTTCGCAAATGATTAAGTATACTATTTTATATATATAACCGTCTTGTGAATGTTTTAAAAAACATCTCACTCATTGGACACTCCAAACATGGAAGAAGATAAATAAAAGTCGGTATAGGTTACCATCTATAGTTCAGAATATGCAGTGCATTTCAGAATTCTTATGTATCGAGAAGAATTCACGATATGTCCGAGGTAATCGAGGAAACAGTGATAGAGAGAATAAACTCTAGTGATACATTTTTTTTAAAGTCAATTCCTACTTAGGTCAACAAAGAAAAATTTTATTTTAGTTTAATTATAAATATGCATATACATAGGACAGAATCACAATATTAAGTGAGAAAATAGAAAGCGCGATTTTCCTAGCAATTTTTTTTTCTATATATGGTGTTGGACTATTTTTTATTTGTTTTACTCTTTATACATTAATTATTCTCATAAATAGTATAGTAAAAAGAAATCACATCTTCAGAAATTAGGCCATCCCAGGTGGGATTCGAACCCATGATCTTTGGATTAGAAGTTCAACGTTCTATCCTTTGCGCACAACAAGCGGTTTTCCTTTCTATATATGGCGTTGGATTATTGTTTGTTACTATTTATTCATCAATTAATATTTGAAAAAAAAAAACTGTATTAACATCAAGTGTTATCCACTACAACTTTAAAAAATTGTATTTGAACTTGAGTGGATTAATAAAAAGTATTTATTAGCGATTGAAAATTTGAACAAGAGTGTGAACTAAAAGTAGGAATTGAAAAATAGCAAATTTTTTTCAATTCATGTAGATGAGACTACAAATGTACTGAAAAATGTATTGCTTGTGGTACATTAAAGACAATGAATTTGATGAGAATCTATTACTTTGTCATTTTCTCTCCAAACGCACAACGGGTGAAGAAATATTTCAAACAATTGATGTTTATTCTCTATTGAAAGGATTAGTTGTGTTCAAACTGTTGTGGATTGTATACTGATGTCAATGTCAGGTTTATATATTGATTTTCATGGACGCATCTTAAAAGTAATTTGGAGCCTCTGCTGTGTATTCATAGGTAACAAAGCGCCTTCCAGAAGAATTGAAACTCGTTCTCAACACACGATGCGGTAAAGATTGGTCATTTTATAAAGAAAAGTTCAAGTTATGCGCAAAGATTTGATGAGTCTTCTCTCTACTCTTTCGTACAGAAGTGAGATTGATTGATTGAATATTAACGTTGCACTGTTCAGCTACACGAGGGACCACGTCATTTTGAACCATGGTCAAGTGACGTGGACGACACCTGAGCTGGCACCCCCCTCTCCTACCACACCAACGGGAGGACGTTTCAGCTCTCGACAGATTTAACGTGCATCGCTGCCCTACACGGCGGGTCTTTAGTGGTACTGGGCTCGAACACGTGACAAGGCAAGCCACGGTCCGATACCTATACCACTCGGCTACCGCGGCCACGTACAGAAGTGAGATGGCTATCTCGTGGAAAGGTGATAACCCGCTTATTCGAACTTAGACAAGAACCACAAGTTTTTTTTAAAAAAAAGTATAATCCTTTCGATTTTTCTTTGTAATTGTATGATTTTAGTTAGCTCCTTGACGCTTGCATATTTATCTGATATTTTTGTTGCAAATCAATAACTTCAATTTGACATTTCATAACAGTTCGATAACTATCTTTAGTGTTTATGATAAAATTGAAAGTATGATTAAGAAATTAGATCTTTGGAAACAGTATAGAAAACAATTATTCTCTCGAAAGTATTCAAAACTCTACTTTTTTTTTGTTTGAAAATAAGGTTAGTCTGTCTCAAGATATACGAGAAAATATAATAGCACATAGTAATAGGATTAAAATTGTCTTGTTGTTGTTACTAATGCCATCCGATCGGCAAAGGCCAGATCGAGGCCCACGAAATTCATCATGGTAAAGGGCTAAGTGACGCCTGTCGTTAGCCGTAGCTTTGAGCACCATACAGGTGACAGTACAATTTGGCTCGATTCCACCCCAATTTAGAGGGAGAACACTTTGGGGGTGGTCAGAGGCCTCCCACCTCTCTTCCCCTTCCACCAACCTCACGAGAGGACTTGCGGCTCGACGGCTATTTAGAGTACCCCCATGCCTCGCAGACACTATACATTTACAAACATCCATGTCTTTTCCGGGATTCGAACCCAGTCCCTACGGCACAGCAGTCAGCGTCGCTAACCCCTATACTGGATGGGGGATAAAATTGTCTTTCACAGAGTTTCCTTTTTGAAAACCCGAAAACACAAATGATAGTTGGATTTCAAACCCCTTCTATATGAAGAAAATTTAGAAAATGGTACATTATTTTCAATAAAAGAAAATTTAATAGAATTATGTGACAGAACTTAACAAGTAGAATTCAAACGACACAATCTATTAATTTTTGGTTAAGCATTGATAAAGAATATGAACAACTTTCTGAGAAAGCTCTTAAATTTTTATTACCATTTACTGGAACGGAGTTAGTATAGAAAGAGCATTTTCTTAACATATTTTTTTTAAAAATAAGTATCGAAACAGATTAAAAGCAGATGTAGATTTAAGGGTATACCTCGCATCTTTTGAACCAAATTCAAAAGATTATGTTCTTCAAAACACGTGTGCTCAAGGATCTCATTAAATTTATTTTATAAAAATATTTGATTAAAAAAGTTTTCCTTTGGAGGAAAAAAATCAGACAACTTTTTAAACACCCAAGTTTATTGGCAATGAAACAAAATTTTACAGCTGAAGACAATTTATAATAAAATAAGCTACAATAACAAAATTTTGAAAAGAATTTAGCTTTATTTTACATAACAGAATTATTATGAAAATGTAAAAAGTTAATTTTCCTAAAAAGGTTCCTTAATATTGTACAAATACTACAAAGATTTTCACAAACCATATTGAGTAAATTTTATGAGAAAGTCCTCTCCATCTTTTAATAAACCCAAAAGTTAGTGTATTCATATATTAATTTAATTTTTAAAATTTACAAGACTTCAAAGAAATTCAATTGTTAAATGTTACTTTTTTGGACAAATATTACTTTTTGCAAGACATTTTTTCCCCTTTTAAAAAATATCAAATAAAAATATTTAATTTGCCCAGAATTTTTTTTTTAGTCAAACAAAAATGATACAATACATTTACTAAAGTATCCCAGTACACAATATTTAAACATTTATCAATTCTTGATTTATATACTCAAAATAACCAAGTTACATTGCTATTAGAAAATCTACATGACATTTTTCTATTTTAAAATTTTGGATGCCATATTAAAGCTATTAGTAATTAGTCAATTCACAAAATGATTAGACTTAATACTTAGGCCAAATTACTTAATTACACACACAACATTTGAAAGAATGTGTACTAAAAGTGTATTTTAATATGCATTCCACAGAAAAATTTATGAATAGAGTATTTTCTACCTCACAACATTTGTCACAAACTTTTTCCATGAGCTATGTTCATATGATTTTAGAAATTATAATATTCCTGATATGTGTGTGTGAGTCAAGATACATTTAATTATACTCACAACAACAGGAACTGATAAATTACCTACACATGTACAACAACATTAAGAATGACATTTTATTCCATATCAACACACATTTAAAAAAATTCTCAAAGTAATACAAAAAAGCTAATCTATGTATTTGTAATATACATAAGTAAACAAAGCCTGTTTTTTGAAGTGCTTACAGTTGTAAAAGAAAAATTTTGAATTTGGTTATTTCATTTAAGGTGAGGGGAGTTGCAATTATTTGTCCTTCGTTAAAATTGTTTTAATACTGACAGAATATTATATTTCCATCCCAATTTGTTTAATTCAAACAGTTAAGATACATGCAATACAAAACCAAATAATTATATATATACAAGTTAAAAAAAATATCACTATACTACATAACATTTCATAAATTAATCAACTCTATTTTTATAATAAACTAATTATTAAATAATTTAAAAAGTTAAAAAAAATTTAATAGCTGCACAAATACTAAAAGGGAGAGGATTCACAATCAAAAAGAAGTTTTGTAAAAATGTCACTACTAACAGGAAACACAAATAACATCATACATAAAAGGAGCAACAAGTTTTGATGGTACTTCAAAAGCTAAATATGATTATACACATATTTCTTTTCAAAATTAAGATGGTTTGTAAGGATTAAATATTAATATATTTTTTGAATTCCAATAGATATCGGAAGAGTGAAAGACTACAGACCATAAATAAGGTATAAAAAAATCTTCTGGCTGACCTTCTTCAACATATTTGAATTTCAATTCTGGAAGTTTCTTCATCTTTTCTTTGGACCATTGAAGACTTGCTGATTTTATTATTTCGGTAACCTCCAAAACTGATACATTTTGTTCCATTGACTCCAAATGTGGTGAAAAGAACATTAAAACAATATCAATATTCTGCATTATATCTTGAAAATTGGCATTTGATCGAAACATACTGAAAATATCCTTTTTGTATAAAATTGTATATAACAAATTAATATTATTCCGAAGTTGAAAAGTCAAACAGGAATTCAAGATTTCTAAAAGCATGCGAAGAACTTCATCCAACACAGACAAATCTTGCATCAAATCTGATGGCAGTAATTCATCATCAGGAGGTTGACATCCAGGTTTAGATTGATCTGTAAAACGAACAAATCGTTTACCCATACTTTCTAATAAGTTGATAAATTTTTCACACACATAATTGTGTAAATTTTGAATATGAGCTGACATGTTAGCCAAGGCTGCTAAACAGTTTGTATGTAGATATTTGTCATGCATTCGAGTCATGTTGTATTGAATAGTTCGAATAAGAATAAGCACTATCATACTTCCCAGAGGAATTTCTGATAACATTCTCTCAGAATACCAAGAAACATTTTTTAACTTAATGTTATGGATTTGCTTATCAAAGTATTCTTCTTCACTTAAAATCAGTAATATAATTAATGTCATATAAATCAAATGTGAGTTTTTATCAGGAGCATTATATAACAATTTTAGTAAAGGTACCACAAACATGTAAATTTCTGATGAAAATATAATATAGTGTCTAAAACTTGGATTTTGATGTAACAATAAGTATGCCAACAATGCAGTCTGATCATCTTTTAAAGTATTGCATAATGTTTTAAACAATGTACTATAGTCAAACTTAAAAGCTGCTATGTCATCACTTACAATTTCATCAGAGTTAGAATTTTTAAAAGAAAATAATGCTGCTCTGTATGGATTCTTCATTTCTTTATAGTTAGTGCAATGATTAACTAATATTAACAATAACAGCAAACTTTGATTGGCAAGTACAGTAAACGAAGATAAATCTTTTGGAGAATTTCTTCCAGCATAATTTAATGTTAACACATTCCAAAGCCCAGATGCAAGACCAGCAATTATACTACCTCCTTCAGCAGCAGTAATACAATGAGGACACATATCTTGATTACTGTAATGTTGTAAAAGAGTTTTTATCAATAGCAGTGAATGAATAGCACATTTTCCATGCATAATAATTGAGTACACTGTAGATACATGTGCAGACCTTGATGAAAACATTTGTACAGATAACAACACAATCAATGTATGAACAGCCTCAACTGTGATGGCATAAGTTTTGCTATCAAGGGATATATCAACAATAATTTCAAATAATGCATTAATCACAGATTCTAACAATTTTTCAGGTTCTGAAGCATTATTTGGATCATTTCTGTTTTGCTGAGCATCTTCCAGTTGCTTTAATGTTCCTTCTTCTCCCAAGGTTTCAATAAAATATTTTAATATACATCGTAAAATAAAGAGAGAATTATATGCTTGCCAAATAAAAACTTTGTTTTCACACTGAACAGCAGCTTTAAGCTCAGAGGAATGAACTAAGAAAACTTTGATAAGGGCAGCAACATTACCAGTAACAGGATTGCTATTCAACAAAGCATCAAGCATTGGACGAATACTATCTTCTAACAATCTACAATCTGCACAAGAGTGAGGAGGAGCAAAAGTGAATGAAAGCAGTTGGTTCCAAAAAGGATCATTAGGAGAAATGGGTTCTTTACCAGAAAACTGCTGTAGGTATTTATTATCCCGCAGCTCATGCAAACTGCTGCTTGAAGTGCCCATTTTTAATCTAGAAAGATTTACAAATACACATATATAAAACAAATTTTTAAAAAGCCTGCCAATATATTTAATATTTTTCCTACAAACTTTCAAAAACAATATAATGTTACATGACATAACCTAATATAAAAACAACGAACTATAAAAACATGATACTTTTTGGTTAGCTGGGTACAAATCTTGTCAAGTGAACACTTTTGGTATCCAACACATTAAATACAAGTAAATAAAAGTTACTAACTTCTAGATGTTATTAATTTTACCAAATATAACTAAAAACTATGAAGAGAACAAAGGGACATGTTCACAACTGGGCAAAATTTCACCTGATAACAATATTAGGTAATTTATTGCAAATTAACCAAACAGTATCATTTTTTGTACAATAATGGTGAAAGCTAGAAAATTAAAAAAAAAAAAAAAAAAAAAAAAAAAATCCAATTAAGAAACTATGATCTATATCAGTAGTTCATGAACTGTGGTAGGTTTTCTCCTGTAGTCCTGATTATACACAGGTTTTTCAAAGGGTTAAAACTAAGAAATGGGATAAAAATTCCATCAGCATATCAAGGCTAACAACCCCATTTTCCTTATTTATTTTAAAACTAAAATGGTAACATGAAAACATAATATCAACTTACACATGGAATATTTTAAAACACATGGTGGTTCTTTGAGCAAAGGTTTGCAGTTACCTTCCTAAAAGATTTGTTTTATTAACACTGCACACTGAAACTGCTGGGGGTATTGGCAACGCATTTAATAATTTTGAACAATGGCCAAGTAATGAATATAATACCTGAGCTCTCCAAACTTTCATGCTATAAGATCAGAATATGTTTTGACATCAGCTTGAAAAGTTGGCAAACTGATATTAATGCTAATATGCACACTGTTTCAAATAAAAAAATGTTAACTTTTAATACCTGAAATTATATGCTATGTATATGCTGCACTTATAATAAATTCTTTGAAACATTGAAGAATTTGTTTAATGATGTCCAAGAATAAGTTTTTCTTTATCACATGATAATTTAGTAAGAAAAAGGATATACACTTCAATAGAAATCGGAAATACTTAAAATGAAAACACATTAAAGCCCTTGAAAAAAATTATGTTGCCACTATACAACCAAAATTATTGGATTTTCTTTGGAAGATGGGAACATCTACTAATTCTGCTTGAGAACAAGGAAGAACAAGCTTCTATACATTCAGCAAAATAGTCTTTAAACTATTGATCTCCAAGACACATTCACTTGAAAAACAATTTTATACCAGTAATGATTATTTGAAAAATACTATGGACAAATTTTCATGCCTTGAAATATTCTTTTTATCAAATAAAACAGTGTTTTAGGTATCCTCAATGGTTTTTTATATATGTAACTTGATGCATTTTGTAACTTTTTAGTATTAATCACAGTATATTATAAAATTTCATTATAAGTATTTCTAAAATATTAATAAAGTTCAATTGAAAGTTACTTATTTTCTAGCCCTCCACTCTTATACTTGCAACACCATAAGCTGCATTAAAAATTAAATTAAAAGTCATTGAAATTTGTAAGATTTGAAGCTTACTTTAAATTGATTCAGTGCCTAAATTTAAAAAAAAAAAAAAATCAGATTTTTAATCAGTAGCATACATAGATCTTTCTTATGCAGGGGAAGGGGTTATATTCTTTCATATAGATGAAAGTACTGAGGAGATTTCTATGGTAAAAATTTGTTGGTCTGGGAAAAGGGACCTCAAACCCCATCACTGTGCATGCCACTGCTTTTAATGCACATATTAAGTACGAAAAAAAAAATGAAAAGAAAAGAAACTATCTATTTGACTTCTGCATTTCTTCAAATTTTAAAATAAAGAAAAAAATGAATCATTTCTAAGAAATTTCTAATTAAAAAATAAACATAGGTAATACAATTAATTAAAAATTACCCACCTTAAGCAGAATTTTAGCAAATTAAGTACAAAGTAGTAACAAAAATAAATATAAAATAATAAGTATAAATGCATGCATTTTGCATTAAGAAATCAGGTACTTGCATATTATACCATTCACCACTTTGTCAAATGAAAAGTCATAGCCAAATGCAATGATATGCAACCAATAATGAAAAATTGTTTTTGCACACATTTACAAACCTAATTTTGTTTTCACCTCCCAATGCAGCATTTGGCAAAGTCTTTTTATTTAGTGATTTTTTTAATATGTTGAAATTACTGTATAGTATAATATGCAAGAAATATAAATTCTCATATTAAAAAATTCATATATATCCCATAAATATTTATGCCTATTTTTTACTTCCGCTTTCTAAGGTTGTAATTCTTATAAGTTACATAACATCTTAATTCTTAATTAGTGATATCTGCATTTATGGCTGTCTGAAGAACAAGAATTTTATAAAGTAACACACAAAGTAATACATGCTAAAAAATTCAAGATAATTTACTTTTTATCTTTATGCAAACATTTTTTATTGAAATATCTAGTATGTTTTAAAACAATTTTTAATTATCTCACAGGAATTTAATTAAATAAAATTATAGCTATATATTACTGCAATGTAATTCAAGCCTTAAATGCTATATTACATCAATATTACAGCATCATCAAAATAACTTTTTTTTTAGTAAGTGCACTATTAATGTTTTCAGAATTTAACATTCTTTTCTTGCAGGCTGAATCTCATCTTTTAGCTTCTTTAAAAAAAAAAAAAACTCAAACTGTTTGGTTATTTGAAAATATCATTCAGTTACTTATTTTGAATTTATTAAAAAATATATTTGTTACTATAAAATTATTAATTATATAAAATCATCATTACACATGCAATATGTGGTGCATGAGTTAATCTTACCTTGGAGGAGAATAAGATCATAATTATCAGCCAAAGAGATATACTAACAAAAAAAAAAAAAGACTTCAACGAGCCACTGATTTATTTAATGTAAATTACTTCAATATAATGCAACTCATTCAGACATCTTCTAAATTAATTTTTTTTTTATGACATAATTTGCTTAGTTAAAATTTAAATTAAAATAAAACACATGTGCTTGTAAATAAATAAGTTAATAATACAGACAATTTCTAATAAAAATGTTTAAACTCATAATTTAAAAAAAAACACATTAACTCTTATAAGACATTTCATTTATAAAAATAGACAATTTTTAGTTCAAATTTTAACAAATTTATTACATTTTTCAAAATGAAAATATCCCAAAAATACCTTCTTTTACTTTATTTGGGCTACATTTTTTGTTTAGCGATTTAAAATATTAATCTATTTTTGCATATCTTTCTATATCTTAATTTTCAATACGTTACAAAGTGCATCAATTTGCATAGCAAGTTAAGAATAGACACACAATTTTTTTCAACCTGTGTTAACTATAAATGTCTTACATATATAGTTCTACTATAAATAAAAAATTTTCTTAAGCAATTTCCTACCGTGGATCAAATTTTTAAATGTGATGTGAACAAGCTATTTTAACTCACTGTTGGATAAAATAGTTTTCTTTTTATGAAAATGAGCATTAGACTAGTAGTTATTTTATCACCTTTTCCTTCTCTATAAGAAAGTAATTTTTATTAATTTGTAAATAAAATTAATTTAATTGAATATCTTGGTAGTAATATTTAATACAAGAACTATGACAATCGGGTAAATCACACAGAATGCAATTTTAATTTTTTTTTTATGTGTGAATTAAATAAATATTTATAATAAAACTTACACAAAACTTGGACAACATTGCAATACTTGAAGGAAAAAATATGAGAAAACAAATGCTGATCAATTTTTATCCCATGTGGGCACAAAAAAACATTTATTACAGTTTTTTGTACTTATAGTGCAGGTAAGTGAAATGCACATCTTTTGGGATATAATATATAATTTCTAAGATACAAAATACTTTTATAAATAAAAAATTATGAACAAGTTCAAATTAGTTTTACTGAGAATAATCTTTTTTTAATTAAAAGCATTTATCTTTAAAAAAAAAACGTTTTAGAAACAATATTATGAGTATCATACTACACCATTCAATATATTCCATTTAATAAATGAAATGATTAATTTTAATAATAGTATTCAAACCTGAATAACAGAAATAAAACATGTTCTTTTATTGGGAAAGAGAAAAATTCTGGTTTAAAACATAAACATGAGACACAAAATTCGCATTAAGAAACTCCGTTTTTAAAAGATATAAACAGCTATTACACTCTACTGGAAAAGACCAATCCTCCTAAAGACTTTGATCCATAAAAATTATCAGTCAATGCAAATATAAATACATTTCTTCTGTATTATTTTTAAAGAAATGTCATTAAATTAGGATGATACTGCTACACATAAAATGAAAACACATATATATTTGTCGTGGCATGAGAAATTTCAAAACAAAAAAATAATATGCAATAAACAAAAACTAGAACAAATAATTATTTTAAGAAAATTTTACCTTCCGCGTTATTTTTCCTCACAATATCTAATTAAATTTCTATTTTCATAAGCCAAAATATTAAACGCAGTTATGACCACCCCATACAACCATAGTACCTTCATATACCATAAAAATCATATGTGCATGAACATCGCAATACTTCAGTTGTAAGATAAAATTTTGTTAGAATCCAGAAGACGGCGCTAGGATTGAAATTTTAAACTGTAAATAAACCAAAGTGAAACACGTTGAACAAGAGCTTATGTCTTGAATCGACTTCAGAGAGCATGCGCATTATCAATTAAAAAAAAAAGTAGTAATAGTCTTTCAGATTCTCCTCAGTTTTAATGTCATTTTTCTGGATTAAATCACTGGGCAATTAGTTATGACCTAGCATTTTTACCAAAAGAAAATTTAAAGGACCTCTTTTTTGAGACAAATACTTTTAGAAAGATTTTGATCTCTTTCATAACCTTCCATCACTTCCTATTCATAGTCCTTTATCCATCTGAGACCAACCGGTTTAAAGAGAATATATTAATATATTCACATTATCAGAGAGAATGAACGAAGACCGCACCCCTAAAAGTCTTCAATGCTCAACCAATCAGCTCACGAAGAAGGGGCAGGCCAAATCTTAGATGGATTAATGGCCTAGAAAAAGATCTCCTAGTTTTGAGAACTAGGAATTGGAGAACACTGGCAGGAAGAAGGCTGACCTGGAAAAGGCTTATTGAGAAGGCCAAGGCCCATCCTGGGTTGTCGTGCCTCTGAGGAAGGAAGGGATATTAAAATATGATTAATGAGAGAGATTATATATATGTGTGGGGTGTGTGAGTAATTTTCTGTCCCATTTCTCCAGGAGACTAATTCCATTTGATCTTGAACTCTCCAAGACATAGTCGTAACATCCATAATTTCTCTATTAATTACCCACTTAAAAGAACCTTTAAATTAATTGTGATCATTTGTTTAGGAAATTGATGGCTCTGTTTCAACAGCGGTGTTGTACATTTATGCTCTCAACAGAGAGCAGGAGTGATTTGCAAGACAGGAGAGAGTTTGAGACAGAGTGTTTATTAACGTCTCATTCTAAAGCAAGGTAGCCATCCCACGGTACGTGTGCCACAGTATGACACGGTGGAGTTGTAACAGTGGCACGTGAAGACTTAAAGATTTTAAAAGATAATAATAAAAAGAAATTTTTTACAACTTTATTGAAGTGCGATTGTCTCAGACAAAAACGAAACAAAACAAAAATCATCTCAAAATTTATTTTTAAGTACGCTAATTAAATTAATTACAACGAAAATCTTCATTCATAGCTCTGTGCAATGGCTTTCCAAAGAAAGGGCACTCGCAACATTTTTAGAATTTGAGGGAGAATGTTTTATAAAATATTTCGAAGAAAGCAATGAATTGCCCATTGAGTGCTTTGCTACTCAAGAATGAAGGCTAGAAATGGGATTTAGATTTTCTTACTCTGATATTATGGGACATTTAAATAATTTAAATTTCAGATCTCATGGTAAATATTGTATTTCTCTTATCTTAGTTGGTCATAGTTTTTGTGATCAAATTTTTTTTTTCGGTCTCAATTTTGGTGAAAAAAAGATTTAACACATTTCACATTGATGCAGGAACTATCTACCAAAGTTATTGATGCTCCGAGTTACATGAATTTAATATTCATTTTGCAGGATTCATTCAGTGCTAGGTTTGATGATTTTTAAGATGATAGAAATGCTGATCTTTTCACAATTTTTTTTTTCAATTTCTCTGCAGGACGTTAATTGTTACCCTCCCGAAATCCAAATCATAATTGGGGAACTCTTCAGTATTCGAGGTTTTAACCAGTTCAAAATACGCCAAGATCACCAAACAGAGCGAGTATCATTCAAATGTGGCTGTCGTCTATTAAATCTGGCTACGGCACAGATTTAGAGCAACACGAAGTAAGAAGAGTCAGAAAAAAAATGGTGGAATGCGGTTCTTCCGCAACATAATATAGTCCGAAATATAATTACATTTTTTGAAGGGAATACATAAAAAAATGAATTTTTAATGTCAGTTTTGGGTTTATTTTGAATGCTAAAAAAAATTTTCAAAGAGTTTTAGAGTAATAATTTTAGTGTAAGCGAAGAGATTAAAATAGAAGAAATTTGTACATGTAAACGCTCATAAAACAGTTCTTTTACATTTATAATTCTTTTTATACGTAAAATTTACAATTTTCTTTGGAACAGTTGATATTTTCTTTTAAATTTAGGAATTCTTGTTTCTTAAATATGAAATTAAAAATTATAGAAATTTGAGAAAATACTATTGAATATGAAAAATTTAATTTTTAAAAGTTTTTCTCTGTTATCTTCTTTATTTATTACATTTTTATTTATTATTTTTAATGTATATCTTATACATTTTTTATATATTATTTTTATGTGATATTTTTACAATAAAACTATTTTTGATAAATTTATATAATAATTTTTAAGGTAAAACTCTATATATGATTTATAAAATCTGGTTTTAAAATACCAATATATATATATTTACTGAAAATTTATTTCAGTAAAAATTTATAAACTTTTATTCCTTAGTTTTTTTTTTATGTGAAAGATTAATATAATTTTTTACCTTCTTAATTGGTTGTCCTTCAATAATTCACTTGAATTGAATTATGCAAGGATTATTGATTTTTATAAGCAGGTTTTGATTATTTTGAAGACATGTTTTATAAAAAAAAAAAAAAA
>BMAV01007122.1:115847-133479 GCA_019973955.1 Trichonephila inaurata madagascariensis
AAAAAAAAAAAAAAAGAAGAAGAATCTTTTTTATCACTGGAACTCAATTTTTCCTGAATAGTTTTATTTTTCTTTAATATCAAATTATGTCTATTTTTTACAGGATACACTTGATCATCTAATTTACTATTGCAATCCTAAAATTAACTACTTTCTTGAATAATTTTATTTACATTTTTCAGACTTGTTTCAAATTAAAAAAATTTTTAGTCAATATTTAACGATTGGAAATGTTATCTCTGTAAATTGTTTTAAAGGGATGACGATAACGAAGTTGGTATATCATTCTTCTAACTGCAACACCACTCCACATTCACTATAGGGAGAAAAGAGAGTCAAATTCAAATATTATAACCCTTTGCATTCCATTTTTCAAAATTTATTTCTTCAAATACAAATGCAGTTTTAATATTATTCTTAAAAATGTAGCTATCTTTCCAATTGAAATTTTAGGAATATTTCTAAAAATTTCTATAACTTTCTTTCTATTTTTTTCTTAAAAACTTCCACAAAAAGTACACATTAGTGTGATATATAATTTCTAAAATTTTATTATTAAAATTAGTACAATTGCACTCTTTTTTTAATTATTTAAATATATAAAAAAATAGTTTATATCATCAATAGTTTATTTTTAATCAATATTTAATGATTCGAAATGTTATCTCTGTAAACTGTTTCAGAGGAAAGACGAGATAACGAAGATACCAGTGGCGAACACAAGGGGGGGGTCCTGGGGTCCGGCTTCCCGCCCAAAGCTCTTGATTTTTTTCCGATTGGTTATAATTATAAGTATATAATACGGAAAATTTAATTAAATATTTGTTATTAATGATTAATTTTATTAATTAATGCTAATTATTTATTCAATAATTAGTTTTTTACTGTGTTTTGTTCCTGAAAATTGACAAAATCAAAAATAGCATGATACAAGAATGGTGAACTTTCAACCCCGGACCCCCTCCCCTCTTAAAAAATTCCTGTGTGCGCTACTGGAAGATATTATGTAATTCTTTTAACTGCCATACCACATTTACTATAGGGAGAAAAGAATCAAATTCAAATGTTATAATCCTTTGCCTTTCGTTTTCAAAATTTATTTACTCAAATACAAACGCAGTTTTAATATTATTCTTAAAAATGCAGCTCTTATCGAAATTTTAGAATATTTCTAAAAAATTTTATAGCTTTTTTTTTAAAAAACTACCACAATTTTATTATTAAAATTAATGCTATTTAATTTTTGAAAGCTCGTTTATTGACCCCGACATCGATTTGCTTGCTTAACAAAAGCAAATTCCTCCATTTCATTAATTTGGATTTTTCCCTCTTTATAAAATCCAAACTAAATGAAACAAAACTTTTACAAATTTAAAATAAATATGTACCTATACATATCTAATTCAAATTTTTAAAAATTATAAAAAAGAAGTTAACTTATTTTAATAAAATTACATAGAGTTAATTTTTATTTCAATTTGTTGAAAAAATATTGTATGTGTAGCCCAGCAATTTTTATTTTTTTATTTTTGTAATGTTGTCCGTAAACGGTCATAATTTACACCCATTTCTTAAGACTCGAAGAAAAAGAAATTCATAGTATAGCAGTTTCAAGTATTTGAACCTCTCCCCTATTCTTGATTTATTATTGTCGCTTCAAAAAATACGATGAAAAGCCGTTGCGGGAGGGATTAAACAATTAGCAGCCTCTTCGTGGAAAGATACGTCCCTATATTGTAAACGGGTACTGCGTCGCATTTCACCTCTGAGATAAAACGACCCTTCTCTATTGTTCAAGCAATCACTGTTCGCCGTTCCGTTCCAATAGGACCCCTGTTTCTGATAAGGATCTTTAGTTGACCATTCCATCCGGTCACTGCATGCATTCCTTCCGACCTGTATGATCTTTCCGACAAGCAACGATCTTTGCAGCTGGCACGTAATAAAATAAAAAAACATCCCATATCCGTTTCTTTTTCTCCCCCTCTCCCCGCCCCAAGAGAGTGTGGAATGATTCGTTTTTGCGCGTTCTAGGTATTTTTGCGTAAATTTTCAAATAACTTAAATAAAGAATTGGCTGATCTTAAAGCTAGTACTTTATTTAGTGCCCATGCAATATTTAACAATATTTCAGTTATTTAACCAATTTCAACTGCAATTAAAGACAAAATTACAATTTAATTAGTTTGAATATCGATGTAAACATTATGACATAGCCATCTGTCAATAGCTATGTCGTGGGGGTTCCGCGTAAGTTAGAGGTGTGGGATTATCGGAAGGATGAGACATTCTATAATTCTTAATACGACTTTTATTAAGAATTTAACTTAAATTACTTATATAACGAACAAACTTATATTAAGTGAGAATAAACCAAAGTACGGCCGTTTAACTAAGTCAGATTGCGCAATTAGATCACTTATCAATATAACTAATTAGATCCTCCTAATCTCAATTCAATAATTTACGAGCGTTCAGAATATAATCCTCCTACCTTGGTTGAAGACTCAACGATTCTGATACTTTCAGGTAGACTGATGTGCTCGTGTGCAATAGTTACTCCTTGTAAATATTAGCGAGGGTGGGCGTCTCCGTGATCCTGAGTAGGCCGTCTTAACACACTTCCAACTGTTCCGCACTAAGCTTTCTCTAAGATTGCCATTCATTCTCACTAAACTTTCTATCCTTTTAAAGGTTATCTTATTTGCATTGTTGCCTCGTTTTTCCTCTTGGAATTGGGTTGGAAAAGTTTTGCCATTAATCGTGGCCGTCAAAGAACGTAGGAGTTATGTTAGAAGAACGCGAGAGATGTCACAATGGTCCTTGATGGTATACACCTGTAAGAGATTTTTCGATATTTGCCTTAGATTTTTTTTTTCTAAATTCAATTTTTAAGCAATTTTCCCAAACTCTGGTTATATGACGTCACCTAACAAATGGGGCACTGAATTTTGGAACGCGGCGAGATACGAGGATTTACACGATAATTTCTGTTGCGGATGTCGAATCTCGTGCCTGTTATGCTGTGACGGGCTCATCGCGATTTACACTAAAACTCCTTTTTTGTTTCTTTGGGGCCAGAATGGCAATTCTTTCCAACCAACTCAAGAAGTGAAACGTGAGATATACAAATTAGAGACCTTATAAATAGTAGAAATTTGGCGTACGCAGGGTGGTTACGGGAAATGAATATACAAGGTCTATGTGTACAAGTCTTTAAGCTAAAGTGAGAGGAAATCCCGCATACAAGATTTAATATATCCGTGTCAGTGCTTTCAAGTTAAAGGTGGATAGCATTCCACACGAGTTAAAGCGACGTCAGTTAGGATTCAAGCGAATTGCTGCTTACCCAAGATAGAGTGGTAAGAGAACAACTAATTAAACTACTAAGAATTGTGCATTTATTGAGATTAGGATTAGTCGGTAAAGTTAGACATAGTGGTCGATTACGCGATTATTTGGTAATACGTATTGTGTGTCTTCACCTCAGATTCACTTAGTTTGAATTTTAATACTATAATTGTATATTGTTTAAGTTAAGATCTTAATAAAGAGAGATATTAAGATTATGGCAACGTCTGGTTCTTCATTCACTCCCACATCTCTAGGTCGCGAGGATAATATAGAAGTATGGCAAACCCCACAAGGGTACCTGCTTTACAATGGCGTCCAACGAGATTTAATTTCCCTAACCCCGAGGTGGGAGATGCAGCAGGGTTAAGAGTTTTGCCGGAGGTGTATTTTTCTGTGTCTGAGAAGGTGGAATATTTTCTTGAGGGGGTAGATAATAATATCAGGTTCTTAGAGATACCCAGAGATTTGGCATGTGCGTATTTGAAAGGTCATCTCCTAGGTAGAGCACGGGATTGGTACGAGATTTTCGGGTCGGCATTTTTGCAGACTACGGCCACGGAATTTAAGCAATTAACGGTGGCATTAACAGAAAGGATTTGGAAATTTAGTTTCACTCGTCTCAGCAAAGCAAGGATCGAGAGCCGACCGATTTTATTTACTTTTGAAGATCCGCAAAAAGCTCGGACTTGGTATGTCGGAAGAAGCTTTAGTGGATCATATTTTTGTTCGGCTCGAACCTCAGGTCCAGGATTATGTAGAGGTTAGGAACCCGAAAACAACAGCTCAGTTAGTAGAAAATAAGGAGAAATTCGAGGCACGATATTCATGCAAGGAAATGCGTGGTTCAAGAAATAGTGATAATGCAGGAAGACGAGGTTGGAATGAGCGTAGAATGTCTAATGATGACGATAGACAAAGAAATTGGAGGTATTCGGAGGTTTTACATAGACCGAATAATGGCAGAAATAATTATAGAGGTAATTACGAGACTGGTCGTCAAAGAAATCAGGAATTCGAAAGCAGGAACAGGTTTTAAAGGGATGAGAGAAGGTTTTATAATAATGATAGAGGATACCAGTCTGGAAATTTTAGTCGAGGGGACCAAAGAAATAGGGGTTCGACCGGGAATTTTAGTTGAGGTGACCAAAGAAATAGGAGTTCGAGTGAAAATTTTAGTCTAGGGGACCGAAGGCAATTGGGTCGATTAAATGTTTTGAAGGTGTACGATGATAAAAATGATCAGTCACTGTCGACAAAAGATGCACCGATTAAACTATCTGCTATATGCATGTCACCGGTGGTACTTCCATATGTTCCTATTTTATTAAATGAAACTTTTACAAAGGCACTTTGGGATACCGGCGAGGAGAAATCATTTATATTTGAGGATATTTATCAGAAATATTTTTTTTATAAGAAATTGCGTGCTCAGGTGATCACGGCACAGGGAGCTAAATGTCGGAATGTAGGAATAATTTAATTGCAAGTACGGATAAGAGAATTTGGGAAAACTTGGATGTTTCAAGTGTTGGCAGATTTAGAATACCCATGTATTTTCGGTGTTGACTTTATTAGTGGATCGAAAATTCTTTTAGATTTTGATCGAAAAGCATTGGCGATTCCGAAATCACAGATTGAAAAAGTTATTACAACGATTGAAGAAGGAAATGTGGAAATAGATCTTACTAAGACAGGATTGGAAGGAAGTCAGAAACATGAGTTGCAGGATTTATTTAATAGTTTTAAAGGATTGTTCTCAGACAAACCGGGGCTCATGCATGTTTTGTATCATAAGATTGACAAGGGGGATAAGCCACCAGTTGTTTTTCGGCCGTATAGATATGACCGGGTGAAACAAAGTATTCTTGATTACCATTTTGAGAAAATGTTGAAAGAGGGGACCATAATACGGATTCAATTTCCGTACGCGTCACCTGTTGTGTTGTGTAGAAAAAATAACGGGTTACCGCCGGATAATCCAGAAGCGTATCGATTTGCCGTGGATTATAGAAAGATGAACGCCATTACGAAGTATCCTAGATATCCCTTACCGTTAATAGATGATTTGATAACGAATATCCCGCACTCGGCAATCATGTCATCCCTCGACCTTAGGTCAGGGTACTTTCAACTTGCGGTAAACCCCAGTGATGCAGTTAAGATAGCATCCGTTACGAAGAACGGTACGTACGCATTCCGTCGTATGCCGTTTGGGCTGTCAGGGGCGGCTCCCAATTTTCAGAAAACGATAGAAATTATATTGAAACCGGTGATAGGGAGGTTTGTGAATGTATATATGGACGACGTAATTATCTCTTCTCCATCATTTACTCAACATGTTGAGCATTTAAGGGAGGTTTATACGTTATTACAAGATGCAGGATTGACATTGAACAAAGATAAGTGTAGATTTGGTTGTGATGAATTGAAGTATATAGGGTTGATTATTAGTAAGGAGGGAATCAAAATGGATGAGACAAAGGTTCGAGCCATACTTGAGATGAAACCACCGCGTAATTCCAAGGAGGTATCCAAGTTTTTAGGTATGTCCCAGTGGTACGCGAAGTTTATTAAAAATTATGCACATCTATGCGAGTCCCTTTATAATTTGAAGAGAAGTTTAGAAAGTTTTGTTTGTCTGTAGAGGCGCGGAGGGTATTCGACGCGGTCAAAACGGCGAATACGGAAGCGCCAGTTTTAAAATTGCCCGATTTCAAAAAACCATTTGAGTTATTTACGGCACAGGCGCGGTTTTTAATCAGGAGTGGAGACCAGTAGTGTACGCCTCCCGCACGCTTAGTAGTGCGGAGAGAAATTACACGGTGACGGAAAGAGAGTGTTTAGCGGTAGTTTGAGCCCTAAATAAATTCAGGACGTACTTAGGTTCACTGCAGGTAAAAGTAATAACTGACCATGCTGCATTGACGCGTTTGACAAATGATAAAAATTTGTCTAGTAGGATGATAAGGTGGGTTCTGAAATTAGCGGAATTTAATATAGAATATGAACACCGTCCTGGAACTCAAAATGCAGCTGCTGATGTTTTGTCGAGGAACCCGGTTGAAAGTATAATAGGAGAAAAAGTTACTAGTGCAATAATTAGAGATTTAGTACTTTCATCGAGGGAGCAATTAATTGAAGAGTAGAGAAAGGACCCAGAGTTAGGTCATATATATCGATATCTAGAAAACCCAGAAGATAGCTCAGTTAAAGCAACAATATGTGAGAACTAGTCCCGCAATTTTCGGTTAATAGAAGGCTTGTTGTTTTTTGCGAAATACGCAACTACGTTAACTGAAATGAGAGTATACATTCCACAGTCATTGAGAAGTGAAATAATGCGGGAATTTCCTGACAAGCCCATAGCAGGTCATTTAGGGCGCTATAAGACGTACCATAAAACTAGGGATGTTTGTTATTTCTCTTATATGAGAAAATACATTTAACAATATTTCTCTACATGCCATATGTGTCAAGTAAACAATTATAAAAACGTGTTACCAACTGGTCGATTTATTTCGATGGTAACAAATTATACAAATGAGATAATTACGTTAGATCTGTTAGGTCCGTACCCTGCCTCGCGTGTGAGACGTAACCGATATATTTTAGTCATTACGGACCACTTTAGTAAGTGGGCGGAAATTATACCCCTTAAAAAGGCCTCAGCAAAAGTAATTATATATCGCTTTATGGAGCTCCAATAAAAATAATAAGTGATAATGATCCCCAATTTATGTCTAATATTTTTGAACATTTGAGTAACCGATTAGGCAAACGGCATGTGAAGACAGTTGTATACAGACCTCAAGTGAATAGAACTGAACGCGTTAATCGCGATCTTGTGCAAATGATTGCCAATTATGTAAATGATCAACATGACACATGGGACCAGTTCTTACGTGAGTTTGAGAGTGCGATTAAAACGAGAATGAATGAAACGAAGGGAAAACCCCCTGCAGAATTGTTTTTAGGAAGAAAATTTACCCCATTTCAAAAATTAGTGATGGTATCGGACGGAACAGAGTTTGCAGTAGGGGATATTGAGAAATTGTTTGATGAAGCTAGACGAAATGCTAAGGCTAAACATGAAAAGTGGGCGAAATATTACAATAAACGGAGGTGAGATGTTCGGATTCAGGTTAATGATTGGGTTCTGGTACAGACACATCCCTTAAGTTCAGCAGCAAAAAGGGTGGTGGCAAAGTTTAAGCCAAAATTTGAAATTTCTTATAGAGTGTTAGAGGTAAAACATAACATTTAGTGGTTTTTAAATCAGGCAAAAGGTTAACAGTTAACGTAGATCAAGTCAGACTATATCATCATAGGTAAAGTGACGAGAATGAGATAAGAGACGGTAGTTCTGATAGCAATGGTTCAAGGTATAAGTTGAGTAGTTTTGAAGGTGTGAGGCCTAGATCAAATGAATCACAGTATGGTAGGAATAATGGGTCAGGTGAAAGGCGTAAGGTAAAGGAAAAATTGACAGGTCTTAAGGAGGATCAGGGTGAGAGGCACACGGGTATTGTCAGTAAACGCGGACAACTTATCAGGTCATCACGCAATTATTGGTCAGAATCCAATAGAAGAATCAAGAAGTGTAGAAAGGAAAATTTAGGATATGAAAGGTCGGTCAACTCTGGATCTGGAGGACAAGAGAGGAAACGTGGAAAGGGTCAAGTACACCAGGGTGATAAAAGAAAATGAACATCATCGAAAAGTAACAGTTGAACTCATTTTAGAAAAAGAATCAAGAGAGAAGAAACAGCAGTGCCAGGAACATGCAGGTACAACTTGAGGCCAAGAAGAGATGAAAAAGGGGTCCCGACCTTCCAGTAAGAAGAGGACACACCAAAGAGGACCAGTCAGATCCAGAGGAAGAAGAGAACAACAGTACAATCCCTACGCCGTGGAACAAGGAAGGTTATGCGATCGGAGTACCAGAAGCAGAAGAGCCCAACAGCAACAGCGCCAGGAGAGCAGAGGATGATTGAACAGTCACAGATCTCAGTCTCTAGAGGTGCTAGTAGGAGACGTCAGCTACAAGACACAATAATCAGGTTGTATGGTTTCATTATATTAATATATTTTTTACTGACAGACAGTCAGGCGAATTATTGTAAGATGCAAGTCATGTTGTTAATTTAAAGTTTTTTTAGAAGAGATGCAAAAGTTCACACTACAAAGGGGTGCATTTTTCGAGAAGATTGAAAGATAAACTTTTGTATTTGTAAATGTTTTCAAAATTTTTGTAGAAAACAATTGTATATGTACATTTGTTTACTATTATGTATGACTTCGCTGAGATGCGAGAATTCCTTGGGTTGTTTGTTTAAGTGATTATTGTAAAAATGTTTGTAATTGCATACTGTGTATATATATATATTTCTGTATTGATTGATATTAATGTATAACTGGTTTTGGAAACGCGGCGTAGACAGATTATTAACCATAACATTGACAGCGCTGCGCGATTAGAAGGGAATTTTACTTAGAAAACTAGATGAGGTATATATATGAAAAATAATTGCGATTTGAAGATTTTGTATAAAGTGTGGAATTTGTAAAATGTAATGGTGTGTGAAAAATATTGTTGTTACAAGATATTTAAAGAGTTTTTCTTTTAGGGTGGCTGACCCTGATGTCTTGAAGAGGCAGTTTTTTTTGTAGGTAAAAAGAAGAATATTGTCGGAATATAAAAGATTGTAAGAATTCATACATGATTGAAAGTTGTAATTTTTTAAAAGTATATTTAGAAATTTAAGAGCGTGGTTTGTGTATGGCCCTGTTTTTTTTTTTATAGCCAGAAGCTCTATGGTTTTTTCCCTCGGGTCTGTAACCCGAATGGGGTATACCTTCATAAATATGTAAAAGTGAACCTGAAGTGAGTAAAGATATAAATGATAATTTTGGTATAGTTATTTGAGTAAAATTATTGTGAATATTGAAAGTTAAAGTTTAAGATGAATTAGAAAATTAATGTTTAAGATGAATTAGAAAATTAAAGTTTAAGATGAATTAGAAAATTAAAGTTTAAGATGAATATTGAAAGTTTAAGATGAATTAGAAAATTAAAGTTTAAGATGAATATTGAAAGTTATTGACGAATATTGAAAGATAAAATTTGTTCACGTAATTTCTTGAGGGTCATTAAGACCCTCGAATAAATCACGTTTTGCTTGTGGTGGGGATTGTGACGGTCTCATCGCGATTTCCACTAAAACTCTTTATGGGTTTCTTTGTGGCCAGAATGGCAATTCTTTCCAACCAACTCAAGAAGTGAAACGTGAAATATGCAAATTAGAGATCTTATAAACAATAGAAGTTTAGCGTACGCAGGGTGGCTATGGGAAAAGAATATACGAGGTCTATGTGTACAAGTCTTTAAGCTAAAGTGAGAGGAAATCCCGCATGCAAGATTTAATATATCCGTGCCAGTGCTTTCAAGTTAAAGGTGGATAGCATTCCAAACGAGTTAAAGCGACGTCGGTTAGGATTCAAACGAATTGCTGCTTACCCAAGATAGAGCGGTAAGAACAACTAATTAAACTACTAAGAACTGTGTATTTATTGAGATTAGGATTAGTCGGTAAAGTTAGACATAGTGGTCAATTACGCGATTATTTGGTAATACGTATTATATGTCTCTTCACCTCAGTTTCACTTCGTTTGAAATTTAATACTATAATTGTATATTGTTTAAGTTAAGATCTTAATAAAGAGATATTAAGATTATGGCAACGTCTGGTTCTTCATTCACTCCTACATCTCTAGGTCACGAGGATAATACAGAAGTAGAGAAAACCCCAAGGGTACACCCTTACAATGTCAATTCTAGTAAAACCATTCCCACAAGGGGGAGGGGAAAGGGTATAATTGAGTAGAGGCATCCTTAGTTAGTTCTTATTGTCTCTGCAGATAGATGCCTCGCAATGTAAGATTGTGACATCTCACGCGTCCTTTCTCTAACATAACCTCTGTGTCCTTTGACGGCCACGATTAATGGCAAATCTTTTCCAACCCAAATCCAAGAAGTGAAACGAAGCATAGATGCAAATAAGATAACCTTTAAAAGGATAGAAGTTTTAGTGAGCAAGATGGCAATTTAGAGAAAGTTCAGTTCAAAGAAGATAGAAGTGTTGATTGACGGCTTACCTAGAATCACGAAAATCTAGCCATTCAGCCAAGGTACATACCATTGTACTCCAGCCTAGAGAAATATCTGAAGTGGATTGGACGTTGCATAGAAACCGAGGTAGGAAGATTATATTCTGAATGCGAATATATTATAAAGATTTAGAGTAGGCGGATATGGTATAATTATATTGATAAGTGATCTAATTGCGCGATCTGTGTTAATTAAGGCTACGTGTTTTGGTTTATTCTCACTTAATATAAGTTGTCCGATATATAAGTAATTTAAGTTAAATTCTTAATAAAATTCATAATAAGAATGCTAAAATGTCTCATCATTTCGAGAATCCCACACCTCTAACTTACGCTGAAACCCCACGACATGGTCAACGAAGATCGACCATGTCGCAATGGCGCCCGTACCGTTATAATTTATATGACTCTGGGTTAGGTAATGCAGGAGGAATTGGTATTTTACCAGAAATGTGCTTTCCCGGGTCCGAGAATGTTACCGAAATTCTAGAGGCCATAGATAATCAAATACAGTTACTAGAAATTCCTAGTAACTAAGTATGTGCTTATTTGAAAGGTCATCTCAGGGGAAGGGCTCAAGATTGGTATTTAATATTTGGATCAGTGTTAGTGCAGGATACAGCCACGGATTTCGTGCAGCTAAAGGCAGAGTTAGCGAAAGCTTTCCCCGCAATCAAAAATAAGAAAGAGTTAGAAGCGAGGTTTTTCGCGTCCCAGCAGGGAAGAAATCAGGAACCAACAGATTTTGTTTACGATTTACTTAAAATTCATAAAAGTTTAGAACTAAGAATGTCGCAGGCGGAATTGGTTGATCACATTTTTGTTAGACTCGAACCACAAGTCCAAAACTATGTGGAAGTCCGGAATCCGCAGAACACAGTACAACTTTTAGAAATCTTAGCTAAATTTGAAGAGAGGTATTCTCACAAATTAAAACGGGGTTCGTAGAATAGTGATAATGTGGAAAGACGGAGTCAAAACGCGTATAGGATGTCTAATTTTGATGATAATCGCAGAAACTGGAGAAATTCTGAGGTTGGGTGTAGAACAAATAATGGCAGAAATGATTCTAGAGGTACTTATGAGAATGGCCGTCAAAGTAATAAGTGGTTCGAGAGTGGGAATATATTCAGAATGATGATCGGAGATTTAACGAAAGGGGATACCAATTTCGAAAAGAAGATCGAAATGATAATTTTAATAGAGGGGACCGCAGAAATAGGGGTTCGAGTGAGAATTTAAGTCGAGGCGATAGGATTCAAAGGGGACGATTGAATGTTTTAAAAGTTAATGAAGTTCAAAATAGTCAAAAGAAATCGGCAGTCGATATACCAATTAAACTTTCTCCGATATGTATATCACCCGTGGAGCTTCCCTACGTTCCTATTTTATTAAATAACACATTTTAGAAAGCGCTATGGGACACCGGAGCGGAGAAATCATTTATATCGGAAAAAAGATATAAAAAATATTTTTTTTATAAACAAGTAAAAAAATCGCGAGCTCAGGTGATCACAGCACAGGGAGCGAAATGTCAAAATATGGGAATTGTAGAATTTAATATTTGTATCAGGGAATTCCAAAAATCTTGGTTGTTTCATGTGTTGACGGATTTGGAATACCCGTGTATTCTTGGTGTTGATTTTATAAGTGGATCAAAGATTGTTTTAGATTTTGATCTTAAAGCGTTGGCGATTCAAGATTCGCTGGTTGAAGATAATAAGGTAGATGAAGGGAATTTGCGCGTTGATGTGTCAGAAACGAAGTTAAATATTGTGGCTAATGTTTTATCCAAAAACCCGGTTGAAAGTATAATGGGAGAAAAAGTTAATTGTGCAATAATCAGAGATTTAGTACTTATTTCACGAGAACAGTTAATAACAGAGCGAAAGAATGACCCAGAATTAGGTCATATTTATAGATATTTAGAAAACCGGAAGATAACTCCGTTAATGCGACGATATGTGAGAATTGGTCCCGCGACTTACGTCTAATTGAAGGCTTGTTGTTTTATGCGAAACACGCAACGTGGTTAGGTGAAATGCGTGTATACATTCCAAAGTCTTTAAGAAACAGCATCTTACGCGAATTCGACGACAAGCCAATCACAGGGCATTTAGGCAGATTTAAAACTTATCATAAAATTCGGGACGTTTGTTATTTCCCGTATATGAGAAAATTTATTGATCAATATGTCTCTACATGCCATATGTGCCAAGTTAATAATTATAAAAACTCGTTACAGCTGGTCGATTAAATCCGATTGTATCAAATTATCCAAATGAGATAGTTACGTTAGATTTATTAGACCCGTATCCTATATCGAGAGTGAGACGTAATCGATATGTTTTAGTAATTACCGATCATTTCAGCAAATGGGCTGAAATTATACCTCTTAAAAAGGCCTCGGCTCGTATAATAGCGGATACTTTTTTTGATAATTTTATATCGCGTTTTGGAGCTCTAATAAAATTAATAACTGATAACGGTTTCCAATTTATATCCGAAATTTTTGAACATTTAAGTGAAAGATTAGGCATAAGGCATGTGAAGACTGTTGCATATAGACCGCAAGCAAATAGGACAGAACGAGTAAATCGAGATATAGTGCAAATGATTGCAAATTATGTATATGAACAACACGATACTCGGGACCAATTCTTACGTGAGTTTGTTTACGCTTGTCGTACGGCAGTGAATGAAACGACGGGAAAAACCACTGCTTAATTATTTTTGGGTCGAAAGTTGATTACCCCGTTTGAAAAATTAGTAATGGTTTCGGACGGAACTGAATTTTCATTAAGAAATATTGAGAAATTGTTTCAGGAAGCTAGACTAAGTACGAAAACTAAGCATGAAAGATGGGAAAGATATTATAATAGACGAAGGCGGGATGTACAAATTAAGGTAGATGACTGGGTCTTATTAGAGACACACCCTTTAAGTTCAGCAGCTAATAAAATTTGCGCCAAATTCAAGCAAAATTTGAAGGTCCTTATAGAGTGTTAGAAGTAAGAAATAATAATAATATTGTAATATGGAGGTCAGGGAAACGGTTAACCGTCAATGTTGATCAAGTAAGAATATATCGTCATAGGAAATGTGACGAGGGTGAGTTAGGAATAGGTGGCTCAGATAGTATCAGTTCACGTCAGGAAACTAGTAGTTCGGAAAACGTACATCAAAGATCAAATGAGTCGCAATATGGGAAGAAGAAAGGGTCTGCGGTAAAGCGTGAGTTAGAGGGAAAAGGGATAAATCTCAATTCAAAGCAATGTGAGAAACACACGGATAGGGCCGATAAGCGCGGATCACTTATCAGATCACTGCCTAGCTCCTTTTCCAGTAATAAGACAAGAACTAAAAGAAAGCGTCCAGATAAAGGAATTAAACGATCGTATGGATCGGGGTCAAACGGACCACAGAGAAAGTGGCAGAAATGTAGACCCAATAACATAAATAAAAGACCATTGTCATCAAGTAACATTTATATAAGTAGGAAGAAGAACAGTATGGAAGCAGCTGGAGTTCAAGATAGAAGGGAGTATAACCTGAGACTACGCAAAAGAAAGGATCAGGAGTCCCGACCGGCCAATGGAGTAACGACAAGCCAAGCTAGGAATAGCCGAAGAGGAGACTACAAGCCCTACAGCAGGCAACATAAGGGATCACAGAGCAACCGAGGAATGAGAAGAGGAGCGAACAGTAATAGCACCTTGTCCATGGAAGTGCTGGTGGGAGACAAACCATAAAAATCAGGTTGTATTGTTTCATTTTTATGTTCTTTCCAACAAGTGGTCGGAAGAATTATTGCAAAGAAGGAAGTCTCGGGCGGTGTTTAAAAGTTATAATCCAAGCAAAAGTTAACACTACAACGAGTGTATATATTTTTTTTGAACTTTTGACTTGTAAAATTTTTTTCTCAATTAATTGAGAAAACAATTGTAATTATGCATTTGTTTACTTTGATGTATGACTTCGTGAGATGCGACAATTTCTTTGGTTATTTGTTTTAATGATTTATTGAAAAATGTTTGTAATTGTATAGTGTATATATATATGTTGTTGTATTGTTCCGTATTAAGGTGCATCTGGTTCAGGGAAACGCGGCGTAGTCAGGTCGCTAAGAATAACATTAACAGCGCTGCGTGGCTCATTGGGAGTTTGAAGGAACCAGATGCGGGGTGGACATGAAAGTTTGTTGTAATTTAAAAATGATATATAATGCATAAAAATTGTGAAACATACTGGTATTATGTAAATATAGATCTTGCAAAGTAACTTAAAGAGTTTTCATTTCAGGGTGACAGACCCTGAATGTGCTAATGTAGCCTCAACTTGGAGAAGTAAACCCAGTCTCCAAGCTCATAGATACTTGCTCTGATGCAGAGTTTTGGGTGTATGTACCCAGGAAGGAATGGAAATGAAAGATATAAGTGTATAAAAATTTAAGTATATAGTTAAGTAACGTTAAATATATAGAGTTAAGTACATATGTAAAAGTGAGAATAGACCATGATTAAAATGCAAAATTGTTAATGTTTTGTCTAGTTAATGGAATAAAATTTATTGTGTGTCTGTCACGAGTTCAAATTTAAATGGAATATTAAATTTAATTCTAAGATGAATAATGAAAATTAAAGTTAAGTTAAATATTGGAAATTATAGAAGTTAAAATGAGGATTCAAGGTTAAAATTTAAATAAAACTTAGAAAGTGAGGAGGTTCAGAAATAAAAATTTAGGCACGTAATTTCTTATGGGTTCAGAGGACCCTTGAATAAATCACGTTTTGCTTCTTGGGGTTGTGACATCTCACGCGTTCTTCCTCTAACATAATCTCTGTGTTTTTTGACGGCCACGATTAATGGCAAATCTTTTCCAACCTAAATTCAAGAAGTGAAACGAAGCATAGATGCAAATAAGATAACCTTTAAAAGGATAGAAATTTTAGTGAGCAAGATGGCAATTTAGAGAAAGTTCAGTTCAGAGAAGATAGAAGTGTTGATTGACGGCTTACCTAGAATCACAAAAATCTAGCCATTCAGCCAAGGTACATACCATTGTACGCCAGCCTAGAGAAATATCTGAAGTGGATTGGACGTTGCATAGAAACCGAGGTAGGAAGATTATATTCTGAATGGGAATATATTATTAAGATTGAGAGTAGGCGGATATAGTATAATTATATTGATAAGTGATCTAATTGCGCGATCTGTGTTAATTAAGGCTACGTGTTTTGGTTTATTTTCACTTAATATAAGTTGTTCGATATATATGTAATTTAAGTTAAATTCTTAATAAAAGTCATATTAAGAATTCTAAAATGTCTCATCATTTCGAGAATCCCACACCTCTAACTTACGCTGAAACCCCACGACATGGTCAACGAAGATCGACCATGTCGCAAGATATCACTCGTTAGTTTAACATTTATGCACAAAAAATGTTAGCAGCCATATCTAACAGAGTTTTCTCCTTGCTAATGTCTACGGAAGCCCTTGCCATACGAACATACCTCTGATGGCTGCACATAACAGGTCACGAAGATTATGTTAGGCATTTTATGTCGTATACATTTGACTCTAAATACATGGAAAAATGCTGCCTGCATTGAAGAGTTCAGTTTACCATGGTAAGGAGCTCTTTAAATGGGGGGGGGGGGGCGTTCTCGGCGGGGGGCGGCGGATGGGACGTTCTTATTAAAAGGTTTCTAATAGCATAGTTAAAATTTTCAAGCAGTAATGAGTAACTTGCTGACGATATTCTCAATACGAAAAGCATTATAAATATGGAAAGACGTTTTTCAATGTCCTCCTGACATGTTTGACATCAACCCTCACAGGTCAAATTTGTCCATCATATCCTGTTTGTGCAACTTCAGTATTTCACTTCATACATCATCCTTCAACAAAACACGTCTTGCTGTCACTTCTGAATAGAATTCTAATGGTTTGTGATAAATACTCGTTAAACATGACCTTACTTTACTGATCATCTAAGTGAAACCAAAACTCGATCACATCTAGGATGTTACTGAGAGAACTTTCTGACTCCACTCTATCGTATCTTCTTGAACGTTTTCAGAGGTAGTTGCCAGTCTGATTTCTCATCATTTTCTGTATCTTGTCAAGTTCATGATGAGAATGATCACCGCAATCATCAAAGAAAAAATAGTGCTACACAATATTAGGTTTCTTTAATTCAACTACTTTTCAGTGTGTCTTTTCAGTTCACGATATTATACGAATAACTTCTAACGTGCAAGTAACTAACTCTACATTATTCACACGTGGCAATTACTTTACTCATCATTAAAATATTAATTATGAATTTATATCCATTTATAAATCAGTTTGAATTCATTAGTTCACCTACGAAATGTGGGTGGGAAATGTGAATATGTATGAATGTGCATCACTATAACACAACAAAAATATTAGAAATAAAAATTCACACTCCATGGGTTTAATAGATCTTTATTCATATCCATATAAGGATGCGCATATTACATACGATCTATTGATATGCAATATGTCAAGAGAAGTTCACAAGAAGCAAAATAATATATGCTTTTATGGCACCATATTAAGAGAATGCACAAATGATATAGTAAGCTACAATTAGCAAATCAATTGATATACATGGAAATATACTAGAAATACATATATGCTTTAACAACATTATTTTTATCCTGTTTTCTAACTCCAGATATTAATTCTGAGACAACATGCATTAATGCAAATCTTCATACTTATAATGATAACGATAATAACAAGAGAAAATATTATATCTTGTAATTCGCTCTTACACGCACAAAATAGAACTTAAGATTATACTCCATGACTATATTTCTTTCTACTTGCGATTACTGTATCTACTTTTCATTTGTTGACCTTCTGGTCAGATACTACTAAACAGCCTTAAAAGCCTCACATACCTATAGGTATAATAATTTAATCCTCCCGAAGAACAGTATCAAAAATCATAATAAAAATAAATATCTTGCACATTTGCACAACATTAACATTAAGCACGACAAAAGCGCCCATATATGTATATGTGGGTATATATATATATATATATATATATACATATATATATATATATACA
>BMAV01007122.1:162141-190415 GCA_019973955.1 Trichonephila inaurata madagascariensis
CTTCTTTTGTATCAACGATTTTCTTTTCAGGTATTCTGTCATTTGAAGTGGGATTCCGCCTACTGTTACTGGGAACCCCGGTTTCCCGCCTACTTTGACTGGGGAAACCTGACAGAGAATGTTCATGTGACAGCAACTTAGGATTTTGTGTGTAGTTACTTCTCCAGGGACTGGACTTCATTTCTTTTTGTTTCCAACTAAAGTTTTTGTTTTTATTTTTATTTCGCATGTTTTTAACTTCTTCATATGAATCTAGCTTATCCACAAGTTGTAGAGGATTGTTCCAATTACACCACTGGTCCAAAAAGTGATCTTTGTAATCTTGAGGTGTTTTCTTTTTAATTTGATCTGCCACAATCAAATCTTTCAATTCTTCAAGCGTGGTAACTTTGGATTCTTTGAGCCACCCATCAAAATAAGTTTGCAAGTCAAAATAGAAGTCACGCCAGGTTTTTATAGGATCTTTGGTGTGCCGGGAAAACATCTGCCGAAATTTTTCTGCACTTAATTTAAAGCGTTTTAGTAGAATTTGTTTGACTTTATAATAGTCTTGAACATCAACAACAGATTCTTTTGCGATTAAATTTGAAACTTCAGTCGGTAAAAGACCAACAAGGTACACCACCCACTGTGGAACTGGAACTTTTAAAAATGTTAATTGCCTTTCGAAGAGGTCTAGAAAAATTGTTACATCAGTTGTTTTTGGATCAAAAATCGGAAGTAGCTTATGGAGTTCTAACTTTGTAGTAAAATCTACATCATAACCTTCACTTTTTAAGATCGCGTCTTTTATGTCAAGAACTTTGAAATTGTCTGGTATTGATATGTCTAGAGTTTCCGCCAATTCAAGGAGGTCTTGCCTGCGACCTTTTGCTAAATAGGCCATCGTGAAATGTCACTTGAAATTGATTACAAATTTATTCTTTATACTTTAAATTAAATTTAACCAAATGTTATTATATTTAATTAATAATACAGCATTATACCACATAAAATAATATCTTAATTTGTTACAATATGCGATTCGAAAAAGTTTTCATGAATTACAACATATAAATGTTCGTTCTTTTCACTTTTAATACACAATCAAAGTAAAATTACTATCAAACTTTTAGATTAAAAAAAAAATCATCAAAATGATCGGAAAACACATTTGAAATATATCATACCACAAGTAAAATAAAAAAAATCATATACGCATAAATAAAAGTTCTACTTAACCAAAACAAAATTTCTTATTAATATTCAAAAAGAAAAATAAGTTATTACACTTTATACCATAAAAAAAAAAAACATGCATAGAACTCAGAATTATTCGTTGAACGTTTCGTACAACCTTGAACTGTCTTTTTTTTTCTCTCTATTTTATTTATTTTCGCTTACGTTGCATAAAATATCTCATCACAGTTTCAAAAATGAATCATAGCTTTTAAAATTAATTCTAGCAAGAGAAAGGAAATGGATAAATATTCTTTTTTCTTTTAAACCACTGAATATTTTATGTAACTGAGGGAAATCTTAAGTAATACACATTTTTCTACTAAAAATTATACACATAAATGATTTTATCAAAAATAGCACATAACAAAACAAAAGAAGTTTCAGAGCATTAATGCTTTTGAACAAAGATTATAATGATTTAAAAAAAGAGAATACATATGTATATATTGTTTTGAGTTCTCACTTTCGCTTCTAAGTAAACAACGTTATACGCATTAGCTTAAAACAAGTCAGCATATATTTAAAGAACATAGAATATAATGTAAACTGTATATTATACTACTGTTTAGCAAATGACATTTCTTAAAATAAGAAAAAAATTTCTTAATTCAATGAGAACAGTTTATATAATTTGCACAGGAATGTACAGAAATGTTTTCTAATACTGAACAACGAGACAGTATATACTTAAAGAATTAAGAATTTAACTAATAAATTCTTTCGGATATTAAATCCAATTTGCACTTGGGCATGCAATAATGAAACGAGTATTAAAAGTATAATACTTTAAAGAAAATTCAAGATAAAAAGCTTTACCTGTTCTCTACGGGTGAGAACTGAATAATTAAACCATATAAGTTGAACAACATTAGTGCTGTTAACCTGAAAATTAATACCGAGCAATGGCCAAGCTTCTTTCTGCAACTAAACACTTTGGGCGTCAAATTATGACGTGGTGGGCGCCAAATGATAAAGGACAGACGGGGAAGGGGTTCTTTACTAAGTCCACTAGTTATTAAAACACGTTTATTAGACAAAACAAACACATTTACATACATAACTACTTCCCCTGTATCTGATATGTAATGTATGTAACAAAATTAGGGATCCATTTTGCTGTAAATTGAATACTTCTTTTTTAAAAATAATTAAATGTGGGAAATATTATGCTTTTGGATAAATTTTAGCATATATATATATCTCAACATTTTATTATTTTTTCCCTCCAAAACTAATTAAGGTATTGTAAAATAGATCCCTAAAGGTGCTTAAAACATCTTCAGAAATATTACAAAAATTTCATGTCAAAAAATTAATTAACACAAAAAGAGTAGAATTTTAAAAATTTCCAAATTTTTTAAAAGAAATTAAATTTGTAAAATAGTGTGAATAATATGTGAAAATTTTTATCTCGTATCATTTTCTTAAATAAACATTATATGAAATGCTAAAATGTAATTTTTAAATACATAAATAAAAAAAAAATGCTCAAAGGGTGCCAAGTCCTTTTAATCACTACATATTATCATTTGTTGTATATGTACAATGTTATGTTTGATTGTACTTGTTTAGTTTTTAACAATTATTAAATTTAATTTTTTTAACAACTTGCCACACTATTACTTGTATATATTCTGCCACGTGTAAATTACTGTTTCTGTTAATATCCTTAGATCCTTATTCAAAAACTAGTTCCACTTAGCAATCATTTATTCTTGATTAAATTCAAACTTGACATAAAGTAGTTAAGACTCTATTAACCTTATTTGTTAGTAAAAATCAGAAAAGAATACCCCATTTACATGAATTACTATGATTTTATATCATTATGAAGACTTTAAAGCCATAAAATAATTTCCGTGCGTCAGATTGGGAAAACTGTCCACTGTGCGCTCTATCCTTTCGTTATTGCAGCATAATCGTCCCCTCGCCACGACAAATTATGCGCCACTCAAGTTTTATTATATATATATATATATATATATAATAAAATATATGAAGCAAATTTTCTTGACATACATGTCAAATTAAATGATAATGTAATAGTTTCTAATATTTATGATAAAAGAGAAGAATTTAATTTCAATATTATAAAAGTTCCTCATTGGGAGAGTAATGTACATGTTTCTATATTCAGAAATATTGTTATTAATTATATACAACGTAATAAATTTCTGGTGTCAAAAAATCAGAAATAATAAATAACTATAAACATTTTACTAAATATTGCTTAAATCAGAAACACCCAATTAATTTTATTAATTAGTTAAGACCCTATAAAGCTATTCAAAATAGTTAGGATTAAAAATTCTATAGATTGATAATAGTTTATTACTATAAACTTAAATATTTCATAATTATAGTTATCTCCATAATCTAATATTAGATAAAATTACTTATTATTATTTTATTCATATTTACTCTAGTGTTATTAAAGTTATGTTAAAATTTGCAACTCTTATTAATTTTTATTTCCATTCTTTTTATACTTTTGTTAAGTGCTACATTTCATCCATTCACATGATTTAAATCTGCATTAGGGTCCAGAATCTGGCAATAACTTATTTAGTGCACTCAGATTTAGCGCGGCCTTTGCATTTGTAACTGCATTTTTTAGGTAAGTTACCTCTATCTTGTAATGGATTTAGATATTCATATCCATTATTTTCAATTGGTTTTTGCTCAGTATTATTTACATAAAGGGGGAAAGTTGGCTGACCAAAAAACATGTTCAACCCCACTTTTATATAAATTATTTTATATATTAGCTGTCTAAGTCAGCAATGTTTATAATACTGCAGCATCCATTTTATAATTTTTAATCTCGGTTACTCATATGACCTTCATTGTGTGATTTTCCTACTGTCTATGTGTTTTTCGAATGTGATTGTTGGATGTTATCTCTTGTTTGTAGAGAATAAGCCTATATATATATATATATCAGTAAATAAATTAAAAAGACTAATAAATCCTAAGACATCTTCAGATCAACAAACTTCAAGATCATATATACATATATACACACTGCTGTTTGTAAAAAATGCAACACCATGAAGGAATCATTTGAATTAAATGAACTTTGCAGCAAATATCAATTATAGGATGTTACGTAAAAAAGGAAAGTTTCAGAGCCACCACGCATGCGTGGCGTGCGCAGCGCCCTCTGACTGATGCTGAAAGCGTATAAATAGAGGGCTGTAGTGGGACGTTGAGATAGTTAATGATTATTTGTTAGTGGTGAACGTTTAGTGAGACCTAAGTATGCCTCCACGACGAAATAAGGAGAAATTCCAACAACTTACGGAGTTTGAACGAGGGATGATTATCGGCCTTCGAGAAGAAGGATTTCCCCATCGTGCAATAGGAGCTCGTGTGCAGCAGAACAGTTCCATAGTGTTGTGAGTTTGGAAGCAGTGGACCGACGAGCACCGAACAACTCTAAAAACTGGCAGTGGACGGTGGTGACGGTGGCAATGGAAGGTGACGTCAGCGCACGATGATCGACACCTGCTCCTCATGGCGGTAAATGACTGCACAGCATCCTCCAGACAGTTGGCAACACGTTGGTCTACTGCTACAGGTGTACTAATGTCTGCTTTGTCAATTCGTCGACGTCTGCTGCACCGTGGATTGCGTGCAAGGGTGCCCTTATACAGGATCCCCCTCACGGCAAAACATCGATAGCTGCGTCTGCAACGGGCTCATGACACAGAGCCTGAAAAGTAGATTGGCAGCAAGTTGTCTTTTCAGATGAATCACGCTTCAATTTGGGGGACCATCATGGCCGCATTCGCGTTAGACACTATGCCAGTGAACACTGCTTTCCAGAGTGCGTTATCGAACGACATAGTGGCCTAACACCCGGGGTTATGGTTTGGGGTGCGATTTTGTATAATGGACGATCCAATTTGATACGAATTGAGTGTAATCTCAATAGCAACAAGTACGTCCGTGAAGTGCTACACCCGAAGTCATTCCCTTCCTTCAAGGCATCCCTGCAGCTATCTTTCAGCAGGATAATGCACGCCCACATGTTACAAAGACTGTTAGAGACTTCTGTTCAGCCCAACACATGCAACTTCTTTCTTGGCTTGCTTATTCACTGGATGTGTCTCCTATTGAGCACGCGTAAGATTTGGTTGGTTGGCGTCTCGCTCGTGATCCGCGTCCTGCAGCTTCAAAAGACGAACTTTTGCTGCGGATACAAGCAATATGGAATTCTCTTCCACAAGCAGACTTTCAAAATCTGTCTGACTCCATGCCACGTCGTATAGCAGCACTTATTGCAGCGCGTGTTGGCTACACCAAATACTGGTTTCGGATAATTAATATTGTTTTTTTCGCTTTGGAAATTTCGTCATTTTTTAGTACTAATACAAGTTGCTTGTGCATTACATATCATTTAATTCTGATGATTCCTTCATGGTGTTGCATTTTTTACAATATATATATATATATATATATATATATATATATATATATATATATATATATATATATATATATATATATATATACGAGGGTTGAGGCATAAGTCATAGCAACTATTTTTTTTCTTGTAGATATGTGAACGGATCACAAACGTATATGTGTCGTGTGGGAGTTCTGTAGGCATAGTGTGTATGCAGAACAACAGATGGCTCTGTGATAGCTGGTAGTAGCGCAGAGACCTTCAGCTAGTGAACCCCGTAGAAGGAATGCGTGGGATTGAAGCGGAAAAAACTCGTGTGGGCGTGTCACACAGTTATCCTTCCGCCAGAAAAAATAGTTCACTCGCTTCATCCCAACATACCCCTCCTGCGAGTGATACAATTTTTTTTTTACAAACAATACAAATATTATAAACACATACACAATACACATAAAATATAACAATAAACATAGTGACATAAAATCCAGAGAGTAATGAAATTTTTTGCATTGAATATTCTAACTTTTCTACATTCATGGCTTTCGTAAGAAAATCTGCAATTAAAAATTCTGTTTGGACGTATTCTAATTTAATTACAGTATCTTCAATTAAATCCTTTATAAAATGAAAACGTAAGTTCATATGTCTTGATTTATTTGAAGAACGAGTATCCTTAATCCACTGAATTGCTGCTTGACTATCTGAATTTAAGGTTACAGCATTATTTATAAATTGTTCACATTTTAATTCAGTTAACAAATTTACAGTCCAAATTATATCTTTACAAATTTCAGAAATTGAAAATAACTCTGCTTCACATGTTGATAAACTAACACTCTTTTGTTTACGACATTTCCATAAAATTAATGAATTACCAAGTAAAACTACACCTCCAGAAAATGATTTTCCATTTTCTGCATTTCCCCAACTAGCATCTGAACTAGCATTTAATATACCAAATTCTTTTTCATAAAACAATTTTTTATCTTTTGAGCCCACCAAATATCTTAACACTCGTTTAGCCAAATTGTAATGTCTCTTCTCTGGATTATGATTAAATTGGGATAAATAAGACGTTACAAAAGAAATATCAGGGCGAGTTCTCTATTAGCTAAATATAAAAGTTCACCAATTAATTCCTGATACATAGTAATATCAATAAATTCATTTGTAGAGGGAAAATTTTTGTCTTCCCCCTTCACAATTGGAGTTTTGACACTTTTACAATTTTCTAAATTATGTTTGACTAATAATGAATTAATGTAGTCACACTGGGATAAATAAATACCATTTTCACATTTTTCAATTTAAATGCCTAAAAACTTATTAGTTTTGTTTTCAACCACTTCAAATACATTTTTAATCTTACTAACAATATCTTCATACATTTTATCATTGTTACAAAAAATAGCTAAATCATCTACATACATACATAATATAAGAACACTTTGATTATCAGATTTAATAAAAACACAATTATCAGAAGCTAATTGTTTTAAACCAAAATTTTCTAATTCACTCTTTATTTTCATATACCAGTTTCTACCAGACTGTGGCAAACCATAAATACTCTTTTTCAATTTACAAACTTTGTCATCTCCAATTAATTTTTCATAACCAGGAGGGGTAACACATACAGTCTCCTCTAAATCACCATATAAGTATGCAGTTTTTACATCAAAGAAATTAATATTTAATTTTAATTTAGCTGCAAGTGCAACTAACAATCGAAAAGATTCAATATTTACAACTGGTGAATACGACTCTGAATAATCTATGTTTTTAATTTGATTAAAACCAGCTGCTACAAGCCTTGCTTTGTATTTTATATTTTTCCCAGCATCATTTTGTTTTAAACTATATACCCATTTAGTTTTTATTAATTTTGATTTCGCAGGTTTTTGTACGATTTCCCAAACTTTATGTTTATCTAATGAATCTAATTCATTCTCCATTGCCAATTTCCAATTTTGCCAATTAGCACTATTTTTTGCCTCAAAATAAGAGGTTGGTACATTATTCGTTAAATGAACCGACATCTGCTTAGATTTTAGTCTTTCCGATCTTCTAACAGGGATTTGATTTTGTACATCATTCAATTCAAGTACCGGGAGTTGGATTCTGCCTGTCTGAGGCGATGACGTGGTCTGAAGGGGAATTGAATTACCATTCTCAATTGCTACAGACCCATTATTTATATCAAAATTAGACAATACTCAATTTTCTGTATTTTGATTAATTTCACTTCTTTCGGGAGAGACTTCAAAAAACGAGTCAATATCCCATGCTTCATTTTCAATCTCTCCTAAATAATTACTACCTTTTAAAGATTCATTGAACTTAACTGATCTCTCCTCAATTACTTTTTGATTTTTAATATCATAAATACGATATCCCCTCCTTTCTCTAGCATATCCTAGCATAATTCCACGTCTTCTGGAACTTCAAATTTATTTCTCAGTACTTTCGGAACGTGAAAATAGGCCACACAGCCAAAATTTTTGAGATAATTTAAATTCGGTTTATTACCTGGCCAAAAAATTTCTAATGGGATTTTTTCTTTCCCTTTTCGTGGTGTAATATTAGATACTTGAGTACTACAATTAATAGCTTCAGCCCAAAATTTTAAAGGAAGCTTACTTTCATATAATAAAGATCTAGCTCTTTCTAGAAGAACGCGGTTGGCTCTTTCTGCCTTGCCATTTGATTCACTATTGTATGGAATTGTTTTTTCATGAAATATTCCTGAATTAGCCAGGTAAGTATCTAGTTGTTCATTTACAAATTCTAACCCATTATCAGTTCTTATCTTTTTAATCCTTTTATCAGTTAAATTTTCATATTTGGCTTTAAATTGAGAAAATATATCAAACACTTCATATTTATTTTTTAAGAAATAAGTAAAGTACATGCCAGAAAAATCATCTACAATTACCATAAAATATTTTGCACCCCCATACGATTCGATATTATTTGGACCACACAGGTCGGCATGGAGCAACTCAAGAATTTGTGAGCTTTGACTTATATCAATACTATGATGAGTTTTTCTGGTTACCTTACTTATATCACAAGTTTCACACGTGAAATTATTTACATTATTAATATCAATATAATCTTTCATTTTAAGCATATATTTACAATTTAAATGACATAACCTGTTATGCCAAATTTCATAATTATTAGTAGATTGGTCAGAAATATAACAGAATTATACATAGGTTCTAATTTAATTTCTAATCTACCATTATTTTTAAATGCTTTAGTTATTAACTTATCATTTTTATCATATATCAATACACAATTATTTTCTGATTTAATCTTACAACCTTTATCCATTAAACATGTTACAGACAATAAATTACATCTTAATTGAGGAACATAACTGGCATTAGTAATTGTTATATTAATAGAATTACAGTGTTTTGTACTCACAGTTTTAGCTGAAACGTTTCCAGTTCCTTGGCTCACTATCTTAGTGGTCTTATCGGCTAAATACATGTCCATAACTTCTGGAATAATATTTTTAAACCACACAGATTCTTTATCCATATGACAGGATGCACCACTATCCAGGATCCAGGTATTGTCACATAGTTTTTCTTCTCGATGGGAAGCTGTAAATACATGATGGTTTCTAGACGAATTGTTTCTTTGTGTTATATTCCTTTGGCTTGTACTTGGAGAGTTCTTGTTTCGATAGTAACAATCCTTTGCCTGGTGATTGGCTTTTCGACAGATGTAGCACAGTCTCGCTTGTGTTCCATTTTTTCTCCTGGAATAAAATGCTTCAGCATTAATCCCATCCATACGAGTTTTAATTGGTAAGTTGAAAGTTGTTTCTTCTTCTCTTAGAATTTGAAGAACTTCCTCCATGGATTTGTCTCTTTGAGTTTTTAAAATATCGCGCACTTTAGAGATTTTTCCATTCAATCCTCTAACGGTATGGTAGAATAATTCCCTCGGCGATACGTCCAATCCTAGGGAGGGACACTTAGTCGATATCCCCCACGCTCTTGCAATATAATCCCCTACAGTTTCACCGTTTTTCATGACAATGCTTTTGAGTTCATTGCCCGCGTCAATTTTCCGGTCTTCGCCTCGGCCGATGAAAGTCACTCTTATTTTCTCCCACAGCACTTTGGCGTTGTCTTTCGCCGCGAATTGCAATGCTTGTTCGTCGGAGAGCGATAGTTTAATATAAGATACGGCATCTAAATTTTTTGACTGTTATTCCATGTCATCCTTACGGTTAAGGTCTTCAGGTTTTTCATTTAAGATTACAGAGTCTAATCTCTTTAGGCTAAGGGCAGCTTTCATCTTAAGCTCCCAAATAAAATAGTTTGTTCCGTTCAAATCGGGAATCGTTATTTTATCCATTGTAGGTAGAAAGCTTTAAACGTTCACAAAGTCAACTAACACGTCACACAGACTAACCCCGCTCTGCTACCACTTGTTATTCTTTTGTGAAATTACTTCCACTCAGGTATCTCGGGACAGCACATTTATTTATATACAAATACGAAAATAACGATCACGGAAACAGCACACAGCAAGTCTGACCAAAAGCACACAGCGACCGTCAGCTAATGAATCCCGTAGAAGGAATGCGTGGAATTGAGGCTGGAAAAACTCATGTGGGCGTGTCACACAGTTATCCTTCCGCCAGAAAAAATAGTTCACTCGCTTCATCCCAACAAAGTATTTACATATTTTTAATGTAATGTGTCTCAATTTTTCTGCTGACTCCAAAATTTTTTTCACGGACCACCGGTTGACAATCGCTGCTTTAAAAAATTCCAAAGGCGCTTCTTTTGTGTTTACCAAAAACAGCAAATACTAAGATGAAAACGAAGGATATTTGAGGAATAATGTTGCATGCTAAATCTGACAAAACTTTGTACTCCTCACATGGTGTGGAATGGAAATTTATGAAGGAAGTGCTAATTCAGATTAAAAGATTAAAGTGCTAATCAGATTAAAAGGGTGAAAATTATCAATAAATGCCATTATTATCACCATTCTTTTGTATAGCTGTAGAGTTTTATTAATCAAACTAAGTAAAATTTAGAATTAGTATACTTTAGAATGTTCAGTAATAATAGGTAAAACATTTCTTTAGAAAATAAAGCTAAGCTATTCAAGTGAAGGAAGAAAGAAAAAAATACAAATATCAAAGTAAATTCTCCTATATTTTGTTCAAGATTTTACTCTTACTGGTCTTTTTAAGGAAAATTATGTATTTTATTTCAGCTATCTAGTCAAAGCTTTTCTCTTTTGGAATTAGAAGGAACTTACTTCATGTATGATTCCACGTAACGACGCAGATTCCTTGGGTTGATACGCCTTTTCAGCTTCTCGGTGAATTCCTGAATCAGTTTATCTTTGTTCTCAACAGTCTCCAATTGCTGAAATGAGTATGTAATAAGGTCAATTACATGAAAGCTTGATTTTTTTAATTTTAAAAAGGTCGGGAGGGGAAATTTTAAAGAAAAAAGAAATATATATATATATATAACTATAAGAAAATTTCTTTATCACTTCACGCAATTTTATTTACGTATGTAGGATTTGGGTAGCTATTCTACAAAAGGAGAAACAGCACAGATTTGCCAAATTTCAAATACGAGTGCTATGTAATTAATAAGCAAATTCTTGAAATCTTGAAGACAGATTTGTGACTATTATAATATAACGACAATATAAATAAACATCAAACATGCTATCAGAGTTCAAGCTATAAAGGTCATGCAGTCTTCAGTATTCTTCAAATTATTCATGATATGTCAACACGTTTTTTCGTCTTACAAACATGGATAAGGCTAAAGGATGAAAAGATTAAATTATAAAGATAATTATTTAACTATTTTTAGCCCATTAATACTTCTCATAATCCAGTCATTATTTCCGATGTCAATTCTTAAAGCCTTTTTTTTCTTTCATAGTTTAGTTATATAAATAGTTATAATAATTCTTGTGCTACAATTGAGACCAAAGTATTTCTCTCTCTCGTATGTTGAACAAATAGAGTCTTAGCTCTAACAAAAAAGTAAAATATTACTAATGAAAAAAAAAAAGTAATAGTTTTATAACATAGGGGAAAACCCCAACAAAACTAAATTTTTCAAGGTATTCATTGTTGCCCTGACCCATAATTTTACCTTCAGAACTATTTTAATATTGTATGTAGCTCATACTGCAATTCAATACTTCGTTTGGTCTAACTTTTAAAGCTGTGTCAATGTAAATAATAAATAACATTTTCATAAGAAGTTATAGAAAGGGTTTCAAACTTAGTTCACATGCGATTATGACTATTGATAAAAAGGCGAAATAAAACTTGCAGTAGAAACCCTCAGTTTACTTTTAAGGCACTACTAAATACTTACCTAACATCGGAGAGCTGTAAAAATTTTGATTGATCTGTTTATCATATTTACTATGGTAATTTTACAAACATGTATTTATTACCTATTTCTCTAATATCTCTACTTAGAATTGCACAATTCAATACTTACAATTATGCACATACTTACTTAGATTGTGTGTTTAGAAATAAACAGCTTAAAAGTGGTTTTATTTTTTGTTCCAGATCGTTACAAATTTTACCATTAGTGTTAATTTGAGGCTATTTTTATTTTAAGTACAGTTATTTAAATAAAACTGAGACAAAAAATGATATGTAGAAATGTTTACGTGGATAATTTCTTTACATATTACTTCTTTAATACATCGAAAAGGACAATGTGACTGAAACTTAATTTACTCAACCTTTAATTCTTAATTTTTTGAAAAATGAAATATTCCTTTTAAAATTGTTTGAAAATTGTTGTTTCGTAAATTAAAGCAATTTTTGCTTGCTCAGTTTGAATTTAAATTTATTACATTTTTTACTCTATTAAAAAATGAGGAATTTATTTTAGATTATAGATATTTAAAATAAAAGGAAAAGTAATCCGATTTCGTACATCTTTGTGTATAAGCTCATTTTTCAATCAATTGTCTATAAAAGAAAATATTTTTGAAGTATGTTTTCAAATTTCATCCCTAACAAATTCTAAAAGTATTAAAAATCTAAAGAACAACTTTAAAATACATATTGAAATTTAGAAAAGTATTTATCATTAAATACAGATATATAATCGTGAGAAAACTTTATACTGGTTAAGAAGAGAAAGCAGCTAATAATATCTAAACTTAACATGCAGCATTCAAACGCTTTACTAACGATCAACACAGCCAGAATGTATAATTTAAGATATTTAATCAAAATGTGAAATTTTTAAATATGAATACTTTTACTAAGGCTAAAAGTGTATACAAAATCTAGTAAGCCTAATTTCTTTATAAAAAGGTACTTATAGAATTCCTTTGGTAGTCTTATGGCAAAAGTAATAATTAGATTAAAAAAATTATTATATATTCAAATGTGTTTAATCTTGTACAATGCAAATACTAAAATAGAAATATAGCTAAGTATTATATGTGTTTTTCAAGTATTTTTTTCGTATTTTATCAGTCAGACACTCGAATTTACAGTGCTTCCTTTAAAATAGTAGAATTAATTTTTTAAAACATTCCTCCTATCTATATAATAGTATCAAGTATTAAATATGAACATAATTGTTTTTAAGTGCTTTACACATAATTAATCTTTATTAGTTTCTCTTGTTTTCGATAAACTCTGTAGTGAGTGTATAACTTCTATTAATAGAGAGTTTTCCCTGTAATATAAATTACGAAAATATTTCAGTAGTTTACAAAATTTGATTTCTTAAATTGCTCGTTATTTATTAGATTGAGCTAATTTTGTTTTCCTTTTCTGGGTTTCTTTTAATACTGTAAAAGCTTATAGTGAGAAAAAAAATTAAAGTTTTAGCAACTTTAAAAAGGTGTTAATTTTAAATAATTGAACGAAAAAGTCCCAAAATGCTAAAAGTATTCTACTTCAATAATAGCTACATTCTTTGGTTGGATTGTCGTATCGACCGCTTATCCCGCCGTTTTGCCAAATTGATAAAGGGTCAAAATCGCCAAATCGTCTGGTTGCTACTCCAAAACACAACACGATAAAAAGCGCCAAATTGGTGATTTTTCATAATTTGGCGGAGAAGCGGCCGATCCGACAATTTCACCCATTCTTTTACGTGCGGTTATTATTTTTTTTTACTGAAAAAAACAATAAAAACATCTTTCTTCTACAAACACTTATTTGTCAGTTGATTTGCATAAATTATTTTGTTAAAAGTATAATTTCTTTTAACGTATTATATTATTAAAATGTTTCATTGTTAACTATAAAAAGATATCTTCACAAAAGCAGTTTCTTATTTAGAAATTTTATTACTTTCTTAAAGTTAAAAATTAAATTTTCTAGATACCATATTTCTATTTTATTTTTTATAATTAAAAAAAATACTGTTAATGATACTTTGCATTGCCCCTCGCCGCCTTAAATGGTCGGTTAAAAAAGTGAGTTTCGTCTATATAAAAAAATAGAAACTGAAATATTTCCTAAAGCCTACAGAATGATATGAATTGAAAAATCCCTACAACTCGCCTTGAAATAAATTAGGGGAAAATAAATAATTAAAATGAGGACAAAAGAAGAAGCAAGGAAAACATGCTTCTATTGCTTCTTTTCAGCAAGCAAATAAAAGGAACAAATAGTTTTCTGTCAGTCATGCTTGAAATTTACCTCCTGGAAGATGATCACAAAGGTGATTAAACCATGGAAAAAGAAAGCAAATACAGAATACATTATCATAAAATAACGTATACAGAAACACACCAAAGCAGGCTAAGCAAGATATTTGTTAACTTCAAACACATCTAAAATATACAAACTAATAAATGCATATGCACAGTATTTGAGAAAGATACCATATTAATAGAGGGATTGAATAATAACACATTCTTTTACATATACTTGTTATTAGAAGTTGCAAAACTGAAATAAATAAACATTGTCGGGGATTTAAAAGGAATAATTCACAATATTTGCATGCACATTTCATTATTCAATGCAACAGTACACGTTTTTATCTTCTTTGCATCGTTATTACATATATATAAGTTGGAGATATCTTTCATTACATGAGAGAGAGAGAGAGATCTTTTTTTGATACAACTAAAAATTTACAATAATTTTTCAATAATGTACATAATTTAACACAATATATTTATATAAGTTCTCTTAGTATTTTACATAATTCAAAGTATATCAAATATTTCTTAAGAATCGTTAAAATAATTCAAATAATTAAATCTTTTTTATTTCCTTTATTAAACCTTTTCTACATTAAATTGTATTTAAATTTAATTTGAATAGTTAATGCAGAAGAATCCATTATATTATTAAAAGATCAATTTTTATAAAAGGCATAAAACCTTCGATTAAAATTTCGCAGCAATTTCAGTAGGATAGAAACATCAAAATGCTATCGCATAACAATGCACTAAGTAAATTATTGTCAATATTACATTTTTTTGTAGTTCTGAAAATAAATTAATCTTAGGATTAAAATTACAGCATATCGAATTTAGAACGCCTTTTTAATAACCTAATTTATGCAGTTTTTGTTTCATTTATTGCATCCAAATTTTCTACAAATCTGGAAATATGATTTCAAATGATTGGATAACATTCCTTTGGATCCTTAAAAGATTAATACAGATTTCGTTTTCTATTACCGTCAATCATAAAACGAACTGGACAAAATTATATAATTTCTTTTCAAAACAAACAACTAATGGCTAATTATTTATCAACTGAATGTGAGAACTTTCCGAATTATTTGTCTACAAAGATTTTAACTTCAAAATTCGAAGATAAAAATTTAACTTGTTATGCATATATGTAAATACACAATATATAATTTTATACATAAAGCAAAAAAAAAAACCCTTATAATTAACTGTATTTGTAACTGTAATATATCTAATCTTTAAATCCATTCTTAACCATTACTATATAAATATCTGCTGATTGTAAAGGTATTAATAACTGAAACTGCAATTTAGTTGAAATTAACTCAATGAACTGTTCATCTTTCTCTCTCTCTCCCTTTAAGAATATCTCCAGACTCCGTGCTTTCTAAAATTATTAGAAACTGTGTGTGTGTGTTTTTTTTTTTTTAATATTTTATGAAAAGAAACAGATATTATACAAATTTATGATTGATAATGTAGATAGAATAAGAAGGTACTGAAACTTTAGAAGTCTGAAATTCTACTTGTATAAACAAAAGAATCAAGATCCGCGCACACAAATGAAAAAGGTCACATAAGCATTATTTGAAATACATTTCTAGCACATTTCACTTACAGATGAAAAAATCAGGCATAGTTTAAAATTTAAAAAGTATGATTTTAGTTAGGCGAATTCTCCATACTTACAGAATATCTTTAAAGTTTAGTTTCATTCATGTTCATGCGTTGAATACAGTAATTAATTATTGATTGCATTTATCTATTTATTTATAATTTATAATTGTTTTACAAATACATTATAAGTTATATTGTATGAATAAGTAGATTTTTATTTCTTCCATTTACAATGTGTATTTTAATAAAAGGAATACTTTTCATTCAATTACATTTCCTGCATTTTCTTAAAATTTTTTGTATAAAAAAATTAAAAGGTGCCAAAATGTACTTTTAAGCTATTTTAAGTGTAAGAAAAAAAATCGATTTATTCTGCTATTTTAATATTTTGAAATTAATACATAAAGCATAAACGTTATATGGTATAGAGCAGGGATGGCACGCGACACAATCTTTTGATCCCGCCACCTATCAAAACGGTTGAGTTCAAAATAACTAAGATCACTCTGAAGTATTATTACGAACCAACGCGAGGGATCGGTTGCGGTGCGAGTGGCGATGGGGAGCTCACTCGTTTGTTATTGTCTTGCCTTAGTTACGTCGTGGACTACAGTTGCTAATAATACAAAATTTGTCAATGCATTGTATAGTCAATTTATTTTAAAATTTATTTGTTTTATTTTTACGATTTTGAACTATTATTTCACATGGATAGTTCCACAAAATCAAAAAATGCAAGATAGTAAGTGTAACAGAGAATTTCAAACTTGATGGACGGAGAAGTATGGCAGGATAGTAAAGGCGATCAAAGCGGTATGTGTTTTATGTTTTAGAACAGTGGTATGTACAACATCGTCTGTAAAACGGAATTTTAAAACAAATCTCATATCCTTTTGTCAAAAAAGCCAGCCAGGGCAAAAAGAATTAATTGTAAGTACAATAAAAGACAGAAATAAACAGTTTACGTCTATGATTAAATACACTGGTGTGCAAAACTTAAGCAACAGGTGGGTTTATTGCCATAACTTCACGAAAAATCATCTGAGAGACATGAAATTCTGAAATGAGGGAGAGTATTATGTACGTAAAGGATGACGAAAGCATAGGCGCTGAAAAAGGAATACAACGCATACGGTATGGAATCAAACAAAAACAAGCTTTATTGAACGCATAGTATCGTGACTCATGATTGTCTATCCAACAGGAAGAACAACAAGCAGATGTTCCTTAATATGGTATATGCCCTCCCCTTACTACAATGGTTGCTTTGCACCGTCTCCGCATACTCAGAACCAGCTGGTGCAACATTTCTTGAGGTAGGAGTGCCCATTCCTCAATCAACATCTGTTTGAGTTGTTGGTTGTACTCCGGATGATGTGAGCGTGTGGCAATACGTCTCCCCAAAGCATCCCACACATGTTCGATGGGATTTAAATCTGGGGAGCACGCTGGCCAATCCATTCGAGTGATATCTTCACTTTTCAGCAGCTCCTCAACAGCAAGAGTGCGATGTGGCAGTGCTTTGTCATCCATAAAGATGAAGTCTGGGCCAATGGCACCTCGGAAAAGATGCAGATGGGGAAGAAGTACCTCCTCACAATAGCGATCCCCGGTTACAGACCCTCTGTCGAAAATGGGAAGCTCAGTTCCGCCGTTCAGCATAATGCCAACCCAGACAAGAACTCCAGGACCACCGTAACGATGTCTTTCCTTGATGTTACTGGGATAAAACCGGGTCCCGATCTCTCTCCAAATCAAAACGCGTTGAGAATCGCTTCTGGTACTGAACCGACTCTCATCCGTAAAGAGAACACGACTCCATTGATCAGTTGTCCAGTTTTTGTGCTCTCTGTCCCACTGTAAACGGTGGCTTCGGTGGCCATCTTTCAACGGGAGGCAGCGTTCAGGACGGCGGGTGAACAGGCCCCCCTTTGTGAAGGCGTCTGGTCACAGTAAACCGCTACACTTGTCGACCCGTTGTTGTACAGAGCTTCTGAGCAATGGTGCTAGTTGACTGCTGTTGACCTCTTTTCGCCTGTAGGATGATATATCGGTCATCCCCTGCAGTTTTGGTCCTCGGGTGGCCACCACCAACCTTTCTAACAGATGTACCTGTGGTTTGGAACGCTTTCCAAGCGCGCGAAACGACACTTTTGTTGATTCCGAACTCTGCAGCTATGGTGGTGACAGTACGCCCCTCCTCCAGCTTTCCGATCATTCTTCCACGTGTGAAGTCATCCAGATGATTTCTTCTAGCCATATTTCACGAACTGACTCACTGGCACTTGCAGAGAATATGGTGAATTGTGTTTCCGTCCTTCATTTCATTCTACTGTTGAGCAGCGCGCGCCGACATCACGCGTTTTGCGTACGCTCACATCGCTTCTGACGTTTTGTTCCTGATATTTGCATACGCATGACGTTTCTACTGACTTACGTGTTCCCTCTACTGATCTCCAGACCTCCTTTTCTGCAATTTCATGGCTATCTGCTAAATTTTTAGATTGTTGCTTAAGTTTTGCACACCAGTGTATGTTAGCAAAAATTGTCATATGAGAGTGGCAAGTTACTCGGCTGCAAAATTAATATCTTACAATCCTAATATTTCTGCTATAAAAGTAATAACTTACAATCCCAATTTAAGTTATTTCTCATCTAATCTGTGAAACAGCAGAAGTCACACTAATGTTATTTTAATTTAAGTTACACGCATAGCTAAAATATTTGCTACTACACAGAGCAAAATGTATTTTTTCGTAGTAAATAAAGAGTTTTGAGTTGATAGTGTTTAGTTTTATTATTTTTCCAATAATCACCAGTCAAAATTATTTGATGGTGCTTCTATGCCTCATTAAACATTTCTTTAGAAAAAATGGCACGTTGATCCATAAAGGTTCGCCGCCCCTGGTATAGAGTTACAGGGTCTTGCTAAAAACAAATTTTAAATCCGTTTTAAGCGTTATGAAATTCATTCAAAACATTATTATACTTTTAAGTTAGACTAGCAGATAATCGGACTATTTTTAAGGAATCAATCAATTTTTTAAAAATCTAATCTCCATTATTGATTCTCATCTACTACTTTATAGAAGTAGCATACTTATTTCTTTACTTGTTATTTTTATTTATAGATTTGCTTAACTGTAAGGAAAAAAAATCGAATGCCTTGTTGTTTGTTATTGTTAATATTATTATAAACATAAAACTAAGAAGATTAAGATGTGTATGAACTCTGCTGTACATCTCGACTTTACCTAATACTCAAATAAACTTTGTTATCAATTTTGATATGAATTCTATAGTTGAGATTCTATTACACCTCCTATGTATGCAATAGTTTCTTATGCTGGTCCTTTGTAAGATAAATAGGAAAGTTTTGTAAAGTAAAACTGCTCATGAAAAATGAAAAGAAAGAAAGAAAAATCAGAGTGATATAGATATGTGTGCGTGTGTGTGGTCATAGCTTTTTATTAAATAATTAGAATTTAAAAAAGAACTTTTAATATATGTTCGAGTTGGTAGTATCTAATAATAATTGTTTAATGGATAACTTATATAACTTAAACTAATTTCAAAGCAATGCAAAAATAGAAAAATCAAAGATTTAAAAGGTGCACGGAGCTATGCAGATTATTCAAGGAGAAATAAACTACACAGCTATAAATATATATTTATAAATCATTGATTAATATGCAATTTTCTTGTATACTATACTTGATTTATATAAAGCAGAACTAAGATTTAAAGTTAAGTGAATTGAACTTGCAAGAGAGAGAGAAGACAGAAAGTGGACGTGCTGCTGTGTTTGATGAAATTAAAGTTTTATATTTGAATCGTTAGTGTATCCGGGAAAAGGAATTGAGGATCTCATGTATAAGGAATACAGCTGAATATCGACATTTATAATGATAAATATTTTTCCTTATAAATATTTAGTGATTCGACGAGCGGTGATTCACTACGTATTCTATAAAATACAGTTTCTTTTTTTTATATTAATTTTTATAACACAGAGCATATATATATATATATATATATACTGAAGTGCCACTTAATTAGGGATAGCAAGGGCTATGCAAATTGCGTAGCGCTGCGTATCATTTATGCTCAAGTGAGGGAACTGTGGTAACTGTATATATAGCGCCAGTGGCGGCGCGAGACCTGAACTTAATGTGGGCAAGATAAATTTCGCGAGGCCCTCTGGTGTCATAAGAAGAGGGTTTATAAAATAAAAAATCAATTTTTATTCATAAAGAAAAAACCAAACTTTTTACTAATATTTCTTTGGTACATTAAACAATAATGAAAAAAGAAAGAAAGAAAAAAAAAAAGAAACAGAAATTTTCTACTTTTAGTTTTGCTGAAATCCTCAATGATTGGTTCGTAATTTATCTTAGATGTGGTATATCTGCTTCACAATAGATAAAACTGCCAAAGCTGAAAGTCTTTCTTGACTCCTTGTATTTCTTACATAACTTTTTATCAGTTCTGATTTTGAAAAGCTCCTCTCATGAGAAGTGGAACTTACAGGTATTATTAACAAAATTCGAAAGACAATGTAAATATTTGGAAAAATTTCTTTTAAATCGTTCTCTATGACATATTGGAACAGATGCTTCTCGTCTGTAACGGTGTTGGGTAAATTTGGGATCATATTTTACAATTCTTCAAATAATTCGTTAGGTTGGAAGTCACTGCTCTCACCTACTTGCAGGACTGTGTGTATATCTTGACGGTTTTTCAGTATTGCTCTTTTGGAATATTTTTTAACCTGTTTAAGTCATAGAGAAAACCAAAATTTTCAAAATGTTGATTTAAAGACATAAAACTTGAATCCATATTGGCCACGGTAGCCTAGTGGTCAAGTTATCGGATCGTAGCTAGTTCGAGCCCAGTACCACTAAATACCCGCCATGTAGGGAAGCGATGCACGTTAAATCTATCAAGAGTTCAAATTTCCTCTTGTTTGTGTGGTAGTTAGGAGAGGGAGTGTCAGCTCAGGTGTCTTCCGCGTCACTTGACCATGTTTCAAAATTACGAGTTCCGTCGCCAAAAGCCCTCGTGTATCTGAACAGTGCGGCGTTCATATTCACCCACTTGAATCCATATTGCTTATCACACAATTAATCATGGTATTAAAAAATTCTATTTCATCCCGGCTTTTGACAGACTCTATAGGTTGATTGCCGCCTTCATAATCAAACATTCTTTTCTTTTTGGCTAAATTTTTATTTTTAAAATCTTTTGGCAAATCATAACTGATTTCCTCAATAAACTTACGAGCGTCAGACAAGCATTTTCCGAATACAGATAGTAAATACTCTTTGATCCAGCTACAAAATGTACACAAATGCTCGAGAGTAAAGTATAAATGGGTTTGTACAGATAGCCATAATTTGCTTATGGTACTGACGCACGTTAATAACTCATACCATACATATAATGATACGATAAATTCCAAACTGAACATTTAATTTAAAACAGAATCGCAATCCCCAAGTGTGTCGGATTGTTGCTTTAGGTTTTTAAAGTTTTCTATGCATTCAACAATATCAAATTGTAATGGTACGGTTTTCACCGCCTCGATTCTGCTTTCCCACCTTGTGTCTGATAAAGGCTTAATAGTAATCTTTAATTTATCTTAGATAATTTCCCAGGGTTTGCTGGAACTTAAAAATAGCAAAAAAAAAAAAAAAAAAATCTTCTAAATAAAACCAAAAAATGTTTTTGCTTCCATTGACGAATAAGCTGCGTCTACCAATAACATATTCCAGCTATGACAAACGCAAAGCGTGAAAAAAATGCCCTGGAATTTAAATTTAATATTCGAATTTTAACTCCACTATTTATACCTACCATATTTGCACCATTGTATCCTTGTCCACAACAGTCCTGAATATGTAACCCATTTTTTTCTAGCTCTCCCAGTATTGAATTGGTCAAATATTTTCCAATCGTTTCAGTGACAGCACGAAATCCGACCAAGAGTTTTCTTCTATACTCCCAGTTGATGTTCTACAATATCTTAAGATGACCGACATTTGTTAAATTCTACTACAGTCTCTAGTGCAATCAAGTATAAAATAGTAATACCTCTCACTGGTAACTGTGTTTGACGTGATTGTGATCAATTCATTTTGAATGTCATGTTTTAGATAATGGTGCACAAGTTGTTTATTATCAATGCAATTTATGTGTTCCCGCAACGTAGGATCATATTTAGATATCAATTTAAATAAGTCTATGAATAAATCTATGAAGTTTCCAGAATTCTTGGTGTCTTCGACTGTTTTGAAAGATTCTCTTTGACCTTTAAGCGCCAGATTATGATAGGCGAAGAAATTTATGATATTAATTAATCTGTCAAACAAATTGTACCACACAATGTTTTTAAGATTCAAGAATTCACCTTTCGTTTTCTCGGTCTAATGTTTTTCTGTGCTTTACTCCCTACTCAATGTTATCCGTTGGGACATATAGGCCATATGTTCTTTAGTATTCTCATGTCTGAGTAAAATACTATATACAGCGGTCAAAAAAAGTATTCGACATGCGAAGATTTCTGCATATATTGGATTAAAAAATAAAAACTGTATAAAAAAACCAAACAATTTTAATTAATTTTAAACCAAATATCATTAAGTATTAAATGCGCCATCTTTTTCAATACATTAAAATATAATAAATTAACAAAATCACAATTATTTCATTCATAGGCAGTTAAGCAAACAAAAAAAGTATTCGACAAAACATAAAAATAAATGAGAAATATACAAATAATACAAAATTAATATCTAGTTGCAACTCCTCTCCGATGGATGAATTCTCTTAAGCGCTGTGGCATTGATTCAACCAAAATTTCTGTCACCTATTGGTCAATTTATGGCCATTCCTCTCTAAGGACCTCTATTTGACGTTTGGTAGAAAAATGGCACTCTCTTAACCTTTTTTTTCCAATTTGCTCCGCAGGTGCTCAATTGGATTGATGTCTGGACTTTAGTTGATTGTTTTTATAATTTTTGAGCAGTTGTATAGCAGACAAAGCCTTGTATTGTGAATGGAGTGTTTGGGGTCATTGTCTTGGTCAAATTGATATTCCTCCTCTATGCACAGTTTTTCAGCACTGGCACTCAAATTTCCTTTTAAAATCTGTATGTAATGCAGGGTTCATTATGCCGTTAATTACGACAGTATTTCCCACTCCTGAAGCCGCCATACACCCCTGAAACATTATACCTCCTCCTGCATGCTTTACTGTGGACACCATATTTCGTTCTTCCAACTCAGTATTACGTTTTCTGTACAATATAACTTTGCCATCGCATCCAAAAAAATTAAATGTTCTCTCTTCTGCAAAAATTACATTGTGCCAGAATTTTACTGGTTTGTTTGCATATTTTCAAGCAAATTCTAGTCTTTGCACTTTGGATATATGTGGTTTCTTTCGAGCAGTTCTAGCCTTAAATCCATTATTATGCAGGTAATTTCTAACAGTTTGAGGTGTAACGTCAATGTCTAAACAATCCTTGGTAACTTTTGCCAAATTTAATGCATTGGTTTTGTGGTCCTTTTTTGATTATACGTGTAAGCTATTGTTCCGCCGCTTGGAAAAGCTTTTTGGTCGACCAGATCTTGGCTTATTATCAGCCGATTTTTGCTCTTAATACTTTTTAATTATATAATGCACACTTGTCTTGGCCTATTTGCAATAGCCAAAATTTGTTTTCAGATAAACCATTTTTAAAGTGCGTTATAGTTAAATTTTTAATTTTCACTGACAGCTCTCCTTGTTTTAGGCCCATCTAGCTCACTGCTTTAATAAAACTTTCTAAATACCCTCCTAAATAGTAAAATTGCTTTGAGTTACAAGAATTTGAAACCATACTTAAAGGTAATTCTGCTTCTCTGTATAAAAATTTACCAAAGCCTCCTATGTCGAATACTTATTTTGCCTGACAAACTGCTTTTGAAAATTATAATGGTGATTTATTTGCTTAGGTTTGTTTTTGTAAATACACAAAAAATTCTACAATAGAAACTGAACTGTTACATGCAACAAATAATGAAACAGGGTTTCGTTGTTGTTGCATAGTAAGGTGTTTAATGTCAATATTCGTAGAAATCATTGCATGTTGAATACTTATTTTGACCACTGTACACACTTAAGTGCTTCCCATTACAGCACCCTTCCTGTACAAATTGAGTTTGTGAATTGGCAAATAGTATGCTAGGAAAAGAGAAAACTTTATTTTTAGAACTTGAATAAACTAACCAGCGACGACGTTTAGTTTCTCCATTATTTAGTTTTCTTTAGAAATGAAAATTGGAACAGTGTCTATGATCATCATCTTTAGGATAATATTCATCACTGTTATTTAACTGCTGTGTGGGACCGCTTTAAACTGTATTATGACTGGTGAGGATCTGTCATGGGAAACGTACACAATCCCGGGTCAAAATTAGAAAATGCTTGTTTCACTACGTCACTGGCATCTCTATTCACAGGCGAACTAATATCAATCTCTTCTTGATTGTGACTTATGTCTCAACGTGAAAACAGAAATCTAAGCATCAGACAGAGATGGGCAAGCTTTTAATCCTATTTCTATTTCCTATTTTCGTCGTTCGGTATCAATAGTTGGTTATCTGTAGTAACTTCCAAAATCAAAGGAGACTCGGATACTGATAAAAGCTGAGAAGTCGAAGGAACCGATTAATTTTATTCTGTACTGCCATATTCAATCCAACCGAGAAATTTCGTCATACCTGAACCTTAAATCTGATTAGGTACAACTCTTTCCGTTTTTCTTTTTATTAACACGTTTTTATAAGTTTCACTTGTATGTAATGGAATCTTTGAACTCGATTTTTACCCACTTTAAAAGGTCAGACTAATTCGAAATTTCGCACACTTGTCAAGGATCCATAACAATACAATAATTTCAAAATTTTACTTCATTGTCCTGATCAGGATTTTAATAATTAAGGATTTACGAGATTTGGTGACTAATTGCATAATCCATTTTCAGATTTGGCGACTAATTCCATATGCCATTTCTAGATTTGGTGACTAATTCCAGATTTAGCAACTAAAAGATTAAGGTGCAACCCTAAGACCGCAAAATAGGCTTATGGCTAGTAAAAAATAAAAAAAAGTGTTCTTTAAGTGAAAAAAGGTAGGGGGGGGGGTGCGTAGTTTTTCTGAAAATGGAAATAAAGAAAAAAGACTCGTGCATGTGAATAAAAATAATTTATGTTCTAACTGCTAAATATTTTTTATTTTTATAAAGCAATTCGTTTAGAAGTGATGATATGAATTAATATAATAGCAATCCGAGGCCCTGTTAACGGAGATTATAAATACCCTTCAGATCCATTAATTAATGTCCATTAAAGAGTAAGACTAATTCCAGCAACCACATAATTCTGGCCCCAAATATCAAACTCAAGAATAAATTCAACAAAGAATAAATGATAGTTTTTAAAAACTAAAAAAAAAAACAGGCTTTTATTGTAGATTAAACTAAAAAAAGGAAAAATAAATTATAGTTAAAAAAAAAAACAAACTAAAAAACACGCTTTTATAGTGAATCGTACTAAAAAGTAAAAAAAAAAAAATTCTTAATATAAGAATAAAATGACTAACGAGAAAATTAATATCATTGTTGTAAAAGCGTGGGGTGCTTTGTACTACATTTTTATACTAACTCAGCATTTCGGAATAGAACTAGTAAGAAATTATGACAGTTAATATAGAGCACCCCACGCTTTTATCCCAACGACATTAATTTTCTCGTTAATCATTTTATTCTTATATTAAGAATTTTTTTTTTTTACTTTTTAGTTCGATTCACTATAAAAGAGTGTGTGTTTTTTAGTTTTTTTTAACTATAATTTATTCTTTTTGCTGTACCAGATTCCCATTTTCTCTCTTTATCTCTCTCTCTCTCTCTTAGCGCCTAAGCCTGACATAATTGATAAATTATTAAAAATGCCTAATTTCACTATTATTTATTCTCATATCAAATACTTTAAAAATTTATAACATGATATAGAAACATGAAGCGAGACTGCGTCTGCATGCGGTAATTTAATTTGATGACCCCAATAATGGGAAGTCCCGAGCTATTATAAAAAGCCCTGTAGCGTGCACTTTTGGATTTTCCTTACTTTTCGTGTAATTTATTTCGATTGTGAGGTGCGAGGCCCTAAGCACCGCGAGGCCGTGGGCAGTGGCCCACACCGCCCACGCCTTACGCCGCCTCTGTGTAGCGCGTACTGTGGTTGCTCTGAATTAGTTGTTGAAATTGCCAGTATGGGTAAACTGCCTGATTTAGACGCCTTCGATCGCGGACAAATCGTAGGTGCGTGACGCATGGGACATTGAATTACCGAAATCGTCAGACAGCTAGGATTTTCAAGATCTTCAATGTCAATACATGGATGGTGGACAAAAAACTAGCGATCGGGCAAACTGGAAAGGACAATTAACCTTGACAGTAAGTGGTGAGAGACGGCTCAGGCGTATTGAACGTAGCCAGCGTATTAGCTCATATTACCACCCAGTTGAAAGACAGTGCCAGTTGTTCAGTCAGTAAACGGACTGTTCTACGCTCGCTTCAACGTATGGGTGTCGGGAGCCGTCGACCTACGAGAGTACCATAGCTCAATGTTCGCCATCGGGTCTTGCCTGGGCAAGAGAGCACAGAGACTGGAGTGTAGAGGACTGGAAACGAGTTGCATGAAGCGATGAGTCTCGATTCCGACTACTTAACGCCGATGGGAGGCTGAGAATATGGATTCAGTCTCCTGAAGCAGAGGATCCTGCACGCCCAAGTTGGAACTGTACAAGGAAGGGCATGATGGCTCAATCATGGTTCGGGGTGTTTTTTCGTGGCACTGTTTGGGATCTTTGGTGCATGTACCAACCTCCCTTAATGCAATTCGGTACGTAGAGTTGCTGGGTGATCACCACCATTCGCTTATGGAGTTCTGTTACCCGCACGGTAATGGAGTTTTCCAGCAAGACAATTGTACCTCTCACAAGTCCCGGTTGGCCACTGGCTGGTTGAATGAGCATTCCTCTGACTTTTCTGTCTTAAATTAGCTACCTAGAAGCCCAGAACATCCCAGCTTTGGGATGTTTGGGAACAAGGCACGAAAGGCCATCACACACCACCAAACAACCTTACTGAATTATGGACAGTTTTAGCCAATATTTGGCAAGTCATCCCGTGGAACGTTTCAAGAAACTTGTTGAATCTATGCCTCGTCGTGTGGCAGCCGTTATCAAGGCCAGATGAGGCCTTACTCGTTACTAGGTAGGTATCCCTAATTCAGTGGCACTTCAGTGAATATATGTTACCTTTAAAGTGTGAAATCCACCATTTCATAGAATAACTAGGTATTTTATGAAATAACTAGACGTTAGTTAAAGTATATAAAATTTTTGAATTCTACGATTTAACTAGGTATTATATAGAATAAAACGATTACTTGATCGTTAAAGTAAGGAATACCGCATTCAAAAGTTCTTTGAACTGGTTCTAGCTGCTTTAGAAAGGATTTTTCCGGTTAGGAACTACAGATGCCCGAATAAAACAATTGTACTCTAGTTATCAGTTCGGTATATATGTCAGCAAGAATTAATTTCTATTGAAGAAGTCCCAAATATTGACACAACGCTTCGATCTGTTGCAACAGCTCAAAGTTGCGGTACTGGACAAGGATTTAAAAAGTGCTCGTGTAAAAAAAATGTGTAGGTAAAAAGTGGGCTTGCTTCAGAAATAATAAGCAGTCCAATCCAAAGTGTCATCATAGCAATCCTTGATCTAATAAATAATGAAAAGTAAAACAAGGGTATCTCATAAAATTTAAATTAATATTCTCTTACATTTTTGTTTTAAAAAGTTTACACAGTTTTTTATGAAGCAACGGTTTTTCTTCACAGCATGTGTGTTTTTGTTGATAATATTTAAATATAATCTATTTTTGCAACATATTCTTTTTTTCCCTTTCTGTTTAACTAATGTTAGCAATACGAGCAATAATAAATTACATCATCTGCTTTCTCTTATTTTTTTATCAATTATTCATCCTCAAAAGAGATCAAATGCATTTTTCGAGAGATTTTAGCTATTTATGATCAATTAATTTATAAAATACCTTTGAAATTGTTTATTATTCACTTTAATGGTCTTTACTTAGTTATTTCATAGAATAACTAGGTAAAGTATGAAATTTTTCATCTATTACATACTTTAACTGACTTGTCTAGTTATTTCATGAAATACCTAGTTATTCTATGAAATAACTG
>BMAV01007122.1:200415-221548 GCA_019973955.1 Trichonephila inaurata madagascariensis
GAACCTACTCATTTGATTCTGTACTTCCAGATTCAATCTGACCGAGAAATGTCATCATACCTGAACTTTAAAACTGGTTTCCGCTTTTCTTTTTGCTGCACCAGATTTTCCCATTTTCTCCCTTTACCTTTATCTCTCTTAAGTGATTGCAAAAGCATGATTGATAAATTAGGAAGAATGACAACAGTTCTCACATCAAATACTTTAAAAATTAATAATATGATATAGAAACATGAAGCTAGACTGCGTCTGCATGCTATACTTTAATTGTGCTTCGAATTATGGAAGTCCAGAGTCTCTGACCAGGGACTCCCCGCGATAGCAGCTTAACTCCAGCTAACGTTGCCAGACGAAATATGAGTGGAAACGACAAAATTGAGAAAGTTTTAATAAAAGAAAATGGGAAACAATATTTTCACGAATTATTTTTTCATATGCTTCCATGCACTGATGAAAACAATATCTTTTTTTAAAAAAAAATTCGATACATCAATTTTTTGATATCTTATACCGAAAAACAGATAGAGTTGAGAATTTTCTAATTTATCAATTATAAAAAATTTTGTGGTGTGCATTTTTGGATTTTCCTTACTTTTCGTTAAATTTATTTCGGCTTTAAGGCGCGAGGCCCTATGCACCGCGAGGCCGTGGGCGGTGGCCCATGCCTTACGCAGCCTCTTCAAGCGAAGTACTACTCCCTCTTTTTAAGGGGACAAAATTTTGAACAGTGTACTCTCTCTCTTTGTTTTTAAAATTAATTTTAAATAAATTTATTTTTATAATTTTAATAAGACATTTCAGCTACATATTTATCTAATAAATTAATCTAAATAATGCTATAATATCGTGCAAGAATAGTGCTCACAGTGAAGTATAAAAGTAGTAAAAAATTAATGTATAAAATATTAGTGTTTTATGGGGAAGATGCTGTGAATCGCGCGTTGATGACAGCGATGTTTGCGAAGCTTACAATGAAATTTAAACAGCAATAACTTAAAACTAAAGGAAAAACAAAGGTAATATAGTAAAGCACACTAATCCTATTAACTTTAAATACTTATTTAAAAAAAAAAAAATTTTTTTTTAAAATCATGATGAAAAATATCCTTATTTTTGATTTTCTTAAAATGAGTTTTTTGTGTGTGTGTGGATTCCTATATACATTTTCTGAAAATCTACTTTATCTATAGCACTCATATATCTTGCATGTTACAAAATTTAATTATTTCCAATACAATGCAATGAATACTTTTTTTTAAAAAAAATAAACATTTAAAACTTTTAGATATTGTACATTATTTTCATAAAAATTATAATGATATTATAAGTCATAAAATTAAACTTTTTAAAATTTTTTATTTTATTTACATTTATTGTATAGAATGATATGTTAACAAGCACTAAAAAGTTTAAAAGTTATATATATATTCCAGTAAACGTTATGCAAGTTGTACCTAAAGTTAAGTATATGACTGAAAAATATGATAGCTATTAATTGCTCACACATAACTACTTATATTTTTAAATGTGATTTTTTTTGCATACACGGGCACGTAAGTATACAGATATTACGGCTTAAAATAAGTTTATTTTTACCTGCCAAGGATGTCCCGGTCCCAATATTACTTTTTAGAAGATGTTTGGTATTGTTTTTCATAAAGCAAATTATCAAAGTTTGGTTGAATATGCTGAGCTGTGATGCGATATTTAAAATTGATGATAAATGTTTATCGGTTAATCTTGACCTTTCTGAATTTTTGTTGTTTTTCATTAAAGAAAATAATTGCTCGCATAAATAAGTACTTCCGAAAAAAAGCCATTATATGCGTAACAAAAGATAACATCTAAGGAAATCGATCTATTGATAAATATGTGTAAAATTCTGGAATTCCAACTTCCATACCTTTTTGCTTCAGCAAGGAATCCCATTGGGTCTCAATCAATTCTATTTGTAAATTTTGTTCAAAAAGTTCAATGTCTATAGAGAGAGGTGAAGTAAAAAGACGAAATTGTAATTCAAAGCTTTCGAAATCAGAAAATCTTCGATCGAATTCTATTTCTAACAATTTAATTTGGTGAGCTTATTCTGTAAATTTTAATTTAGGGAATTTAATGAACAGATATTGGCAGCTTTCAAAGTGAGACAGGTTTTCTTTTTCTATTTGTTTTCGCCAAAGAAATAATTTTTCTTTAAAAGCGTTAATGCTATCAAATAGTGTTGTAACAAGATTATTTTTGCGTTGAAGCTTAAGATAAGGTTGATGAAGGTGACTTGTGATATCAACTGAGAAAGCCAGGTCCTTTAGCCATTGTCCATCTTTTAATTCTGCACATTCGTATTTTTTTGTTTCTAAGAAAATTATGATTTTTCCCAGCAGTTTGAAAAATCGTTTAATCCTTTATGACTTGAAAGCCATCGAACTTCTCTGTATGATATTGTAGATCGGTGAATTCACTTTCTATGTCTTCCAGAAATGCAATGAATTGACGATGATTAAGCCTATGTGCTCGAATATAATTTACAATTTTGGTGACAATTTTTAGAACAAGTCCGATGTTTAAAACTTTGGAGCACAGTACTTGTTGAATAATGTAATGAAAATGTTAAAAATTATTGTTTTCGTGTTGTTTGCTTGTTTCTTTTAATCTTGCAACAACTCCTTTGGTAATACCGGTCCTGGTAGGTGCGCCATTAGTTGCAAGACAAACCAACTTATCCAATGGTAACTTATACTTTTTTACAGCTTCCATAAGTGCATCAAAAAATATCAGCTCCAGTGGTAGTATTATGCATAGAATTAACTTCTAAAAGTTCTTCATTTATTTTTAAATTAACATCGCATCTGCGAACAAGAATGGCCAGCTGAGCTATATTTCGAATATCTGTAGTTTCATCAATTGTTATCGAGTTGGCTTGAAATGTTGATATTGTTGAATGTTGCTGATCCCTCAGATTTTCGGCTATTTCATCAACTCTGCTAGCTACAGTATTTCAACTTAAGCTAACACTTACATTTTTTTTTTTTTAATTTGTGCTAGACATAATACTCCGCCGCTTTTATTAAGAATTCATTAATAAAATCACCTTCAGTAAATGGTTTCGATTTGCTAGTTATTAAATGGGATAACATATAACTAACTTTTACAGCAGCTGTATTGTCTTCAAAAAATTTAGTGAATACATTTTGTTGTTTTTGAAAAGTTGAATTCAAATCCGCCAATTCTTCTTCACGAAATTTTGAAACGTATTGGTCATAATTTTGCTCCTTAGAAACTGAAATGGAGTTTTTGCAAATCAGGCATAATATTTTATTCTTGTTTTGGACACAAAAACGTTGCAGTTCCATTTTTTCTTGAAAAATGCGACGCTTATCTTCAATTGATCTTTTTTTCCTCATTGTAGTTGAAATTTGTTTTTTTATTATTAAATAATTTTTTAATTTTAATCCACTTTTACCAAAATCCACTTTCATCTGCAAACGATTGAGCAAACTCTGCCTTTTATCTTGAGTTTCGTCTTGTGACTACATCTGACAACGCTCTTAGCTTCTGGCTAATTGGATACTCTAAAGACGGAGATAGAGAAATACAAGTCGCATACACGATAAATTATGATGCTATCTGCTTATATATAGTCATAAAGATGTTAACACTGTCCCAATACTTTCCATTTCCAGAGAGGGCTTTAATGGACAGTACTTTTGCCCACAGGAAGTGTGAGGTCACTGACCAAAAGGGGACTGAGGTTATGAGAACGGTTTAGAAAAGGGAGAATGACTCGTAACATGGTGTTAACCTCATGAATTTTTAGTGTAACCACATTATACAGTGTGAGAAATGTAGTTTATTCAACCTACAAAGAAGCTGTTCTCTATTTCTTTTAAAATAAGAATAAGTATCACGTAAATATATTGTAAATTTAAAAAAAAAGTTCACCTAAAATAATTTTTAAAATGAAAAAAAACTTTAAAAGCTCGATATTTAAATATTTTTTAAAAAGTCACATGGAGGACCTCAACTTATGTATCGGCGGGCCGCGTGTTTGACATGCCTGCCTTACAGTGATGTGATTCATAGCATGTAATTTAATATATTTTTTAAAAACTGACTGTTTTTCCCAAATCCCAAGATGAGTCTTTGAAGAAGTCTTAGTGCTATAAACATTTATATTATTATATAAGGATACTAAAAATGACCTTTTTTAAATTTATAATCTTATTATAATAATTCATAAGCATGTAGTTTAATTTTGCTTTATAAAAACTGATTGTCCTTCCTAAACCAAGAGACAAATAATAATAAATAAACTGATGTTTATTGAATTACTTTTTTTCCCTTGTTAAGTGTAATTTAATTTTTTTGAAGTAGTTCACTGCGCCATCCACTTGATTCTCTTTAGAATTTCTTACTGATTCAAAGAGAAAAATGATGTTAGTATGAACTATTTTGTATTGTTGCTCATATTAAACTAAATAGAAGTATTGATTTTTGCTTGTGTATGAAAAAGTTCCTACTGTTTAATTGTTTTTTTTTTTTTTTAAATTCGACTTACCGCGAGCTATAAACATCAACTCTATCAAAAAGAAAATCGCTTATTAAAAAACACACCTTGTCCTTAAAATATTCCATCATGCCAGCTCCAGCAGCAACGCAATGGATCAAGATTAGTCCAAGAACCCGAGAAGAATTAGCGAGCTATAATTAAGAAGATTGACAAAAATAAAATGTCTGGATATAAAAAAGTGAGCATACATTACTTAAATAGTTTTAATATATATAGTTGAGATATTTAAGATAGGAGGTCGCAGTAAGCTGCTTGTGTACCTTAATTCAATCCGAATCGAGCGATTTCTGCTAGATATATTTTTATATGATATAGCTAAAATATATCTAACAGAATAACTCAAAATTTTATTTATATATATTTATAATATTTTATTACTATAAATATTAATTTTAAAGTTTTTCATTTGTAATAAACTTTAATAGCAATAATGCAAATCAAACGGAGAGGTCAATTAAAGTTCCATTAGAGAGCATTTAAGTGACATATTATTAGCTTAGATGAATGATTTAACTACTTTAAATGTTGATGACATCTGAATAATATTTACGATTTCATAACAAAACTAATTTTGCTTAAATTTCGACAATCAGGAAACACAAAGTTGTTAAGAAATGAAGATGCACGAGAGAACTTGATGAAAATGAATTTTTTTCAGTCAAATTATTTGAGATGGAGACTTCCATCTTTCCATTAAGCAGAATTTTTTCAAAATATTTATCATATTTTAAAACATAACACCTGTTGTATCGTAAAGTTAGGGTTATTGTAAAATTCCAACAACGCATTGCCCTTCGAAGCAACACTCTCACACTTGAAATTTAAAATCAACTTTCCCTATCATTTCTAAAATATACAATTCTCTTATAATATTTTTGTTTATATTTTTAAACACACAATTACTTACTAATTATTCTTTATTTTATATACTTTAATTGTTTATCAGTTTTTATTTTAGAATATTAATTTATAATTTTATTTCTTATAATGTATATCATTTTATACAATTAAATTTTTTAAGGTAAATGTGGTTTAAATATAAATTTAAAGTCTCCTACTCACACAATGCAAAGTTTTTCGGCTATGATGGATGTTAAAGAGGGAGTTGTTTAGGTTAATGCAGCAATTTTCAAAACGAAATGTGCCTTTTATGTCAGTTATAGCCAACTCCTAAAATTAAGAGAATTTCTATTTATGGAATAAGGGGTTGGGATGCTTGGTTATTTCAGTAATTAAATTTAAAGGCATGGCAAAATAATTTTCTTGATGCGATTTTGTTTATGTCTAGTCAGCTTTCATGATTAGCTTATTAGATGTTTCAAATCACACACGTGCGCGCTTTTAAAATGCTTGAAGCTTATCTCATTAATTCAAACACAATTCAGATAACTGGAAATATAAACAAACAATAAAAACCAAATTAAAAATGCTTACAGTGAATCTCACGAGGGCGTTCGCACCTGCTCCTTCACCAAATCCAACTACTAATTTCACCCTGAAATGAATAATCTTATTAAAGTATTTCAAACAAATCCTCATTCACAAAAACTCTGAAAAAGGAGCTGTAAAAAATTTAATTACGAAGAATTTTAGAAAGTAAATTAACTGAAGAACTTTGTCTTTATAATTTATGTCAGTGGCACACACAAGGGAAAGGGCCTAGGGGTCCACCCCGCCCCATATAGTCCTTGATTTTTTTCGATTGATTATAATTCTAAGTATATGGAAAGTAAAATGTAATGAAATATTTGTTTTTAATGATTAACTTTATTAATTATAGCTAATTATTTATTCAATAATTAGTTTTTTACTGTTTTTGTTCCCGAAAATCGACAAAATCAAAAGGAGCATGATACAAGAATGGTGGACTTTCGACCCTGGACCGCCCCCCCCCCCCCAATTGAAAAATTCCTGTGTGTGCTACTGATTTATGTTGATACAAAACTATTTCTCAACTAGATAGATTATGTTAAATAACAATATCCCGTTCATTAATGATATCCCCGTACATAAATATACTATGTATAATTAATTGAAATTGTATAATTTATATGCACAAAAATTATACTCTAGCATTGCTTATGGATGAATATTTTAGGAATTATTATATGCGGATGATGCCACAGGTCCGAGGTTCAAACCCCGGGCTGGGGAAGGTCGACTCAGCTTTTCATCCCTTCAGTGGGTCGATAAATGAGTACCAAACTTGCTTGGGAACTAAACACTTCGGGGCTTCGCGTCAGACTGACCACCTGATTGGAACATCTGCTCATGCACCTCAGGGCCAAAGGTCACGTATACTGAGGTGCGCACAGTAGGCCTTGGCCCTCATGAGCTGTTACGCCCCTGAGTTAAGTTAAGTTAATATGCGGATAATTTTTAACAGAGAAATCAGTTAATTGTGAAAAATTTAATAGATTGTATTCTACAATTGTAAAATATCTATTAAAAATCGTTCCATTTCCGTAACGTCTTATTTAAGAGTTAGATACATCAAAATAATATCAGTAATCAACACCTCCAAAATATTTTTCAATTCTGCTTTCACAATATTTAAAAATAAAATAAAACATGGGTTTTTCACCCTCCCGAAATGAACATACAGTAATAAACCTTCATTGTGTGTATGTGTGTGAAAAGAGCCTAAGCTCTGAATTTTTTTGTGAAATTTTTTTCAGAGCTTTTTTTGGTTTCTTATAAACTTGATAATTAGACTAAAAAAGCTTGTAAATATTCTTCATATAGGATGGAAAAAATTATGAAGTAAGAAGCAATCGGGTTTTCAAAATTAGTTCGATAGAAAAAAAAATCCATAAGTGGAAAAATTGGGAGAGAAGGATTGAAAAGAATATTTCAAAATTTTTTAAAATTAATTTTCAAGAAAAAAAATATTATAAACCTAAAAAGGCGTAATAAGTATCAAGCAACAAATATCCATGTTTGTAAACCTTTGTTTCAAATAGTTGCTCTTTATTCCAATAGATGGCGCCATAAGTTAAAGAAAAGTAGAAATTTAAAATGGCATTATCTGTTTAATTGAGTTTTCGTCATTGCTTTTTAGTTGGTGCTGTGATTTATCGGCATAGATTTCTTGCAGATGAATGAAATACGTGAGCAAAGTCTTTTTTAACTTGCGCAAAGAAACATCATCAGTTTATTAATAAGTTCTCGACAATTTTAAATATATTTTATTTAAAAACAATTAATTCCATTAAAATATCTAAACTCCATGCATCTTAAGCTATCAAACATTAATGTATTTCAAATTTTTCTTTTTTTTTTTCAGGAGAGAATAATGAATTTTCATTACCAAATACTGCCAGAAAAGGTACATAGCAAATTTTGAAACGGAAGTAATTACCAACATTTTTGTTTTAGAATCGAGATTTGGGTGTGAAATGACAATATTTTTTTATTCTAACGGTATTAAATATCTTAAATATATTGTACGGCTTCAATGCAACGAAAAGAAATTACTTCCAGAAACAAAAGCGTTTGTGAAACCGCTTGGGAAAAACAAAAATCTGTCTAGAGTTAAATTCGCCTTTTTCTAATGCCCAAAGAAGGAGTCATGAAGAATAAGAAAATGACGAGTTCCTCTGGTTGATGCAGTATCAAGTGAGGTGGTTATGGATTATCTCAAATTAAGCAAAAAGAGTAGGCATTTAAAATATTGTAATAATGGTTTACTCCTTATATTACGATTTTAAATTTTAAGAAATAGCGCAATTCAGAAAATATAAAGCCGACTACTCTCAAAAAATTTATAAAATAAAAATATTGAAACTCACTTCCAATGCTTAAGATTTTTTATTTTTTTTACTTGGGATATAATTTGTTATTTCAATCAAAATTCCAAAAAGATATTTTAATGAAAAATTAAATAATTTGCTTTAAAATAAATCTCTTTTGGAAGTTAAACAATTATCTTAGGGGATACAAAAATTAAAAAGATTTTTTGAACTCTTTCATTGTGAGCTTCAAAAATGATTATTTTCCTCAGAAACTTTAGTTGTATTTTTTCAAATTTACTGAGAAAAAATAAAATAATTAGATATACATTAACTGAGAGAATAAGATGTGCATCTCCTCCCCCCAAGTTTGACATAAAAGATGCTACCAAAATTTGCTACTATTGTAAGACGTATATTGTACATTCAAAGATAAATTAAATTACGACAACAAAAAACTTTTGATACGAATTACTGAAGTTTCATAAATATTGTTGAAAAATAAAATAAATGATTGGAAATAAAACTATAATGTGCTTGAAATACTGATTTCCTTAACGTAAAAAAAGCATTGTAATTTTCATCACTATGCAACTAATGCCTCTTTAGATATTTTCACACTCATCTTCATATTTTCGGGAGGGCGTTCAGTTGCCTAGACTACCACCTAATCAACTGATCCTAAGTTATATGATGGCTTTAAGAAGTTATCATCCGTTTCTTTTACCAAAGCATATTGAAATCCACATCCATTAGCCAACCATATGAATCGATCTAGCACGAAACATTCTATTCTGGTGAATGGTGGCGTTGTTCAGGCGGTCAAAAGAATTTGTGGAGCGCTGATTTCATTAGAAATTACATTTCATGACTGACAGTGTAGCAGATTTGGGTGGAGGATCAATAAACTTAGTGAATCAATTAATGTCAAGATTGAATTAAATTATTAATAAATCGACCTCTCTGTCGTGTGTTGCATTCGGTAGTTTCAGCAATTTTTAGATAGATTTGAAAACTATATGATACCCTAGAAAAATTTATTTATTTATTATTATTATTACTTAAAAATATGATTTTATGTAATTTATTTTCAAAAAGGGATGGCAAAAAGTTTCCTTCAATAGAGGGGGAATTTTATATTCCTCTGAAAAAACCCAAACACATCATGGATCTTGTCATAATTAGCCTAAGATTTAGCGTTTCGATAAATTGAAATTATAGATGGAGGATCTTAACATTTTAATTACTTTGGAGTACTGTTAAAACGTTTTAGACAGCATTGTGAAATACTATTCACCATCCTTATAGTAAGTCCTTAAAAATAAATATTCAATGTGTATTTCATTACGGGGAGGGGAAATACCACACAAAAGTAGTTACGAGACTGATTAGGAAAGTAGAGTATATCATGAAAACTAATCTATTCTAAGCATCCTAATGAATTTTTTTAGGTACAATATTATTGAGGTTTTGTTTGACCATGTTACATTTATCCTCTCACCTCACCAGAGTAATTCAGGGAGTTATAATAATTTTGAATCAAGATTATATTTTATATCTCTTAGTCTTTTTAATATAAGCTAACTTCGAGATTAAATTAAAGTTAACATGCAACAACATCCATTATTTTATACGACGGTCAATAGAGAAATTAAGTCACGATTTTGAACTCTTTTTCTGTTAGTTCCGAAATTATGGTACCAAGTTTCCGAGACCGATTTAACTTGAAACTTGACTTCATCTTTGAAAGACAGGAAAGGTTTAGTCATTTGTGTCAAGGTAGCACATAAAATTGTTGTAGAAGGCGCTAAATGAAGTTGATTTCGTAGTGAAACAATAAAACAGTGCAGAATATATACATATTAATTGAACTGAATTCTATTGCTTTAAGGTTAAGAAAGTCCCACACCCTTTTATGCGAGTGTAAGATCTAGATCTCAGAATATTCACCCATAAACATAACATTTGATCTTAAGTATGTATTTCGTACATAGGATGAACTTGTGATCCCTCACAAGAAATGATTCCTGAAAAGGACTTTATCTCATATTATATATACAGTCGGACCTCTATATAACGAAGTCGCTAAATCCCGGAAAATTCGTTATGTATAGATTCCTCTTTTAATATACTTTATAAACCACATAAAATAAATTTTAAATTCATAAACACTAAATATTAAACAAAGTAATTATTCACACTTTTTTTAAAAAAAATTAATATACGTTTATTTTATATATCTTATTAATTAAATAAAAAAAAAAAACTATATAAAGAAACTGCTAGGGAAAACAAGAAAAAAAGAATGTCAAAGAATACACTGTATTTTCAATATTAAGAAAACAAATTTATATTAAAATTAATGAATTTTAAGGACATTTTATAATTTAAAGCATACAAGTAATATTAAACATACATTATTTTATAATCAGAACACGGGGACAACTCCACTGAGGGTGAAAAAGGATATCGAAGATGTTTCAAGTGAACTGGGAAATGGGGGTTAAAGGTTGCACTTCTTGAATGAAACGTCCAGAGCTCTATTGCTCTCGGCGAGTTAGGATCTAATAAAACCAGTTCAATATTTATGACCAGTATTAAATGTGCTAAAGAGAGAATAACCTGAAATTTTTTCAGAAATACTTTAAAAAAAAGAGAGAGAACAAAAATTGAATCACAAAAGAAAAAGTTCGTTACATAGAAAATGCACTTCGCTATAGAGAGATAATTTTACAATGAAAATCGTGAAATGTTCCAGGAAAAAGTTCGCTCTATAGAAAAATTCGCAATCTAGAGGTTCGACTGTATGTAGGTTTGAATGTTGAACTATTTATTTTTATTAAAAATTATTTTTATAAATATGCATAATTTTGGTAAAAATAAAAAGTTCAAGCTTTATATTAATCTCATTTCAACGAGAGAAGTAACTTTATATTATGAACATTTTTTTTATATCAAACTACAGTTAACAGATCACTAATTATGCATCAATATTTAGGACTAAAGCGACAATTTTAACTTCAGTGTTATTATTGTTCAATAATGGAGAAACATTAACATAATATTTCTACTTACAGAAACAATAAGTGATATTCTATGTCATAATGATTTAGTGATGCGGCATATTAGAAAAACTTAAAAGGTATAATATATTACTATATAAGGTACAGTTATGGATAATTGCTATGGATATGCTTTGTTCAATGGATATTTAAAATTTATAAAAAAGTTTATTGCTTTTTAAAATTTTAATTTACTTCTTTACAAAAAATGTTTTTTATAAGTATTCCCAGGTGTGCGGATTTTTTTCTTTTCATCAACATATTATTCCTTTTTGTGTACACATATAATAATACTATTAATGCCATGAAAAATAATTACAGACCCTTAATTTGCATTTTCATAAAAATGTTTCAAATTATTTATAAGCTCTTGCAATTTCCGATAAATAAATAATCCAATGCGGTTTTTACTTTTAATAATACACTTTTTTGAGTGTCCGAAATGAGTTGCAACGGAATTTTTCTGCTTTGGTGCATTGGAATTTGTAGGTTATTTATTTGATTCGTTCTATATTTTTAGTTATTTGGAGAAATTAGGTATGAGCCTATTTTTTGGTATTTTATAGAGTATTTTAAATATATATCTATTAAGAAATTGAAAGGATTTTGGTGAATATAATAGACTTTTTACTTTGATGCTTCATGGAAATTTGCAATGTTATAAGAGGTATATTTATTAATTACTTCTAATTATGTTTTATAATCGCTAATATATACAACTGTTTATATGAATTTCTGTATTGAATCTATGTATGTATATGTAATAGATCAAAAGATATGCTCAATATTCGTAGTTCTACTCCAATCTCCTTGATCTTGAGAGTTCCCCTACGATTTTTGGGATTCGAGACATATTCTTTTTATTTCATTGTCAGATTTTCAGCTCTTTGTTCATTAAGACAACTTGCGCAAAGAAAATCGTTTTAAAAATGATTAGGAAAGCAATTTTGTGTTATTTTTGATTAAATATAAATAGGAATATGCATTGACGAGGAAAAGCAAGTAGGAATTTTAACGTATAGGAGAACTGAAATTGAATAATACATTGAAGTTATAATATAAATAACAAATTTGTAATCCAAATGGGGCAATACAATTTGATACCTACAAAATATACTTACTCAAGAGCATCAAAAATTGACCAATTACTGAATTTTATATAAAATATAAATATCTATGTCAAAGGGTACTTACTTCAGGAAATCAAGAACATGAACAAGATCTTCTCCAAGAGTTTGAATAGTCGGGAAAACATAACTGTGATAGAAAATTATGCATTTGAGTTATAATATATTTGAATAAGTGGTTTTCTTAGAGACAATTCGTATTAATGAAATATCGTCCTTATACTTTAATTTGAACTTACTCTGCTGGCAAATCCGGAGCATGGTCTTCTTGTCCTGGGACATCAATATGAATGAAGACAGATCGTTGCTTGATTTCAGTCATCGATGGATGATTGACAAAGGTATAGAAGCTTGAATCTAAATAAAAATAAACTCCAAATATGAGTTCAACCCTAAATTTCTCTAATCAGAAAAAGATATAACGTTGAAAAGCATTCGTAAATGACATGAAAGTTCATGGCAAGCATACATATGAATGTAAAACCATCATACATTCACACAAAGAATGAATTTCCGATATATTTCACTTGGAAAACTACGCCAAACGCCTTAGGTGTCTGATGCAGCTCAAACGCCTTGCAAGGGTTAAGTTAGAGGGAGAGATTAACCTTAGAATTTGACAGTACCAGGACGACCACAACTTAGGAATCCCAAGGGTAGTAAGCCAGCTTATTTGGTACAATTGCGTGTCGAAAAGTTCCCCTAAGGTGTAAGATATCTTTTATCTCTTGTCAATGCAACACAGAAAGTACCTTATTTAGGAGTGGTCTGGAAAGAGGATCCCCCTCCAGAGTAAATAGCATGATTTTTTTACCCTTAACTTAAGAAAAAATAATTTCTTGTTATTCATAAATTAATTAGCAAAGTACTCAAATTGCGTATCTTTGAATGGTGACTAAAATGCCATAGTAAGGTTTGTTTTTCTCAAATATAGAATCTAAAGTGCCACCTTATTTAGAAGCCGATTATTTGTCTAGAATACGCAAGGGGGTGTTAAGACAGATATGTATCCTTGTAGTTAAATTGTTCGTTTTAGACAGCCTGCACTTAGCCCTAAAAGGAGAAATAAGATAGTCCTTCGGATGCCGGAAAGTCTCACTACAGCCTTAAAGATCTGTATGGTATCGTATTCCATAAGATATTGATCTGGAAGACGATTCTACGTTCGCGTACTCAGGGTCCATCTAAGGGCTAACACCGAATCCATAAGTTTGTAAAATATCTCCTATGGGTCTCTGTAAACACGATAGCCAATGGTATAGAAAAGCTACTATTTCACCTGTATAAGGATGTAATTCTTTAATAGGTTCAATTGGTGTTTTGTAGTGCTCAGGATTGTGGAATGGAGATCGGTGTGTCCAGGTTGTAATTTAGTTGTTTGTTTTGAGTCACCACATCAGGTGCGGGAAATGTGTACTAGTCTGAAGCTTCTTAGTGATTGTGTGAGAGGGGAAGAGGTGGTGTACGCAAGAGGATGGGGGTTCAACTTCTCCATAGATCAAAAGATTTTTAATTTTTACCACCCTTGGCTCTAACCCTCTCCCCACAAGAGAGTTATGTGCACACCCCGTGGGGATAGGCTGTTGGTCAAGAATGGGAACTACTCCTCGGAGAATAGCACGTCGTATCTAGTAGATGCATGAGGATCAGTCCAGTTCTAAATCCTGTCCTGAATCAGTGAAAATTGAGATAATGTATTTTTTTTTTTTTTTTCTTTATCAATACTCACAAGGGATGTATTTTTCACATATATCTAGTAGAAATGTCAGGTCAGAGCGAGCTAAAAAATGACTTCCAGTCATAGGACTTGCTCCTATTTAGCAAATACTTAGAATTTTCAGTATATGGTAAACTGCAAGTTAACATAGAAAACACCCTCAAAATCATTTTATGTATGTTATTTTTTATGCGATATTTGTATAAGTACTCTTATTATTGTAATTATTGGAAGTTAATATTTGTATGATATTTTTCTATTAAATTACAATATAATCATATAGGATCAAATTAATTCAATCGATTTATTATTATTTTTTTTTTCATTTACATTTCGCATAATTTTAAAAGTAAAATAAGTTGAAAAATTATGGATATTTTAAGTTAACTTGGATTACTTTTTGGTTCTCTTAACTTACTCATGAAAGAATATCATCGTTGGAAACCATCGCTAAAATATATAATCGTATTAATATATTTACTCGTATACTTGTATATTATATATGAGCATATATGTTACCTGATTTAAGTATATATCATACGAAATATTACATTATATCTAGTTAAATGTTTACTATTACTTATTAGATACAAAATTACATTAATAGTAGTAGATATTTGTTTTTGTATTTGTTGTAAGCACACAAAATGTCATATTTTGATTTGATAATTAAAAGTAATTTGCTTCACAGCTATGGAAAAAATTTGGAACATTTATTTAGTTATGAACATTTATTTTAACCAGTTCATACCTGTAATCAAGCAAAGTCAAGCTTAACACATAAAAATAGCTTTAAAAATAAAATAGAAAATACTTTTAACACTTTAATGGTCCATTTTATGTAAATTGAATCTTATATGAAGCAGAAATTAATTTTTCAAGTTACAAGAAATCACAACAAATAAATATTTTTGTAAAAAAAAAAAAAAAAAATGTAGGACTTTCAGGATTTATTATTATTGAATAATTAACGATTTAGAATAATAAAGAAACCAAGCTTTGTTGGCACAAAATATGAAATAGTAAGTAAAAATGAAAATTTATGAAATGAATTGAAGTCAACTATATTGAGCTCCTAATTAAATGAGAAAACAACACTTGAATTGAGGATTGTAAAATTGAAATATCGAAATAAAATTTGTTTCAATTTCATTACTCAAAATATCGGGTGTCCGAAAAGTATGGCTACTCATGCAAAAATGAATTAAAAATAAACAAAGATTTTCGCTTACGGGTTTTTATATTCCATAAAGAAAAGATTCAAGTTTCTGTTCAATGTAATGCAAACTAAGTGGCGCAATGTTCACGTTTTGCAACATTCTCGTTTCAAAATGGCTTAACCACAAGAACACGCGCAAGTTGTAGCGTGGTTTATCGAATTTAAATCTGCAACACATGTACAGCGTAAATATCGGATTACCAATAAATGAAGTCTACCTTCAAAATCTACAATTTATGAGTGGCATGAAAGATTCATGACGAGAGGTAGCGCATTATCAAAAACAAAATCTGGCAGAAATTGAGTCGTGTGTTGCAGGCGACTAATGGGGCGTGCGCATACAGAAATTGTACAATAAAACACTACAAAAAAACTTTGATATTTTCTTTATGGAACATAAAATATCTTAAGTGAATATCTATGTTTATTTGTTATTTGTAACTAAACTTTGAACCATACATTTCGGACACCCGGTATACCTTGCCTTCACTATTATTTAAATTCCCCCCCCCAAAAAAAAAAAATTTAGCAAGATGTTGCGAATAACAGTGCGCCATAAAAGTCCCTTTATATCATGTTATGTGTACGTTTTTGATTACATAAGAATAAAAATCTATCATACGTTAAAAAAAAAAAGGAAACACGGAAATCTAATGAAGTTCAATTTTAATTTGGATAGAGTCAATATATTCTACTTCAATTACTATCGGAAGCAAAAAATATTTGATTTATAAAAGATGCAATTTGAACTTTCTAATACGTTGAGCTGGAAAAAAAGCGTTTGTTCAATACTCTATGTGGTGAAACGTATAACAAAAAATTAAAGATATTTTATACATATATATATAGAACTTAACTATATATATATATGTATAGAACTTAACTTTATATGTATATATAGAACTTAACATTCGCGGGCCTCGATCTGACTTCGTCAGACAGGTGGCATAGTCACAACAACAACAACAGAACATGCGTTTTTCTTGCTTTTGATTTTGAAGATGTATATGTTTTCTAATCCCTAAGGCTTTTTTTTCTGCTCAAGATAGAGTCTTCAAATCTTTTGTATATATTCCCAAACATATGCTCTATAAAAGTTAGTATGAATTTAGGTCTGAGATTTCTAGTTATTTCTTATAAAAAATGCTGAATTTAATATTTTAAAAATCTTCGTGTTTTTTCCAGGTTTAACTAGAAAAATAATTATTAAAAATCAACAAGTCAACAGATTTTCAAATCCATACTAACTTTTGTTTACAATAATTTAAGAAACATTAATCGCCTAAAAATGACTAACAAATTTTAAAAATTGAGCATTTTATAAAAATTTAAAAGAACCTTCGAAAATTCTTAATGTTTTAAAATTGTAAATTAATGGAATTAATTAATCTGAATATAAAACATAAATTGTTTTTATTGTCTTCCAAAAATCTTTTGGAAACCTTAAGTGAATTTAGTGATTCAAATCCATTGCAGACAACTTACGGTTGCTCCCAATGTCATGAACGGTAAGGAAGACGGCCTTCTTTTCAGCAATATCCAAGTCACCCTAAAAAAAATCAAAGAAAGAGTTGGAAAACATTTTGTAATTTTCTTTCTGTTTTCTAAAAAAAAGGTTTTCAACTCAAAACTTTGACAGAAATGTCTAAACGTTATCCGAAAACAAATGTTTAGAAACTGTTTTTCGTAAGTGGTTTCAGAGAAATGAGATCCCAGAAAATACTATTCTGAGTTATCAGTAACCATAGTTTTATTTCAAAGGAAGCTGTACCTTCTTCGATGGACACATTCCTTGAAAGAATGAAACATTCCATGAAAAGGTTGGTGTAGCATTTGTTATATAAAAAGTATACTGCTTATATAATCATTTACTTAATTTTAATTGAGAAGAAATTGTAATTCAGAAAATTAGACAAGACTATAAAATAATTATATATAAATTTAATTTAATTCAATTATTGTGCTTTTGAAATATTCAGCTTATGATAATATACTTATAATTCACTTAAATTTTGAGTTTTTAAAACTGTGATTTCATCACAAACTGTTGGGTACATTTCTCCTTACTAAGGAAATAACAGTTGCATTTCGTAACTTATCTTTCAGAGATTTATAATTCATGAAATGGTCTCGTCCTGAAACAATCAATAAATGAGAGAGAGAAAAGCATTTATTTATAAGATCTTTAATGGGATATTGATGAATGCTCTTGAAGCAAAGAAAACAGTTTAGAAGCTAGAGCCCTAACAGATTATTCCTCTTTAATATTAATAAGAAATGTAATAGATAGCTTGAGACTACAAGTTCATAGTCAATCTTATAAAATTATAAGAAAACCATGTATCTGCATCCAACTTTTTTTTAGACCTGTAACTTATTTTCATCCTATGTAAGATCTTAATAAATGACTATAAATATTTGAAGATTTGTGAAAATATTCTGGATAATGAAAATTTTTGAAAGGTATCGTAAAAAATGCATCAATTACTTCTAGTTTAAATGATTAAACATATTGTTAAATAGTTATGTTTTACTTTTATTTTCTCGCTTTACTCCGTTTTCAAAAAAATCTCTAGAAACTCTTACGAAAGATGAATACGTGTTATGTTATACCAATATAAATTGCAAAGCAAGATAGATATTTTTAAATGATATAGACCTTCTTATTAGTAGTTTTAGAGAAAGAAATCGTAGGAAACTTGATTCCAGTTATATAAAAGTATTTTATAAATATAATTTGGTGATTTTGAGATATTTCATGAGGATTAGGACCAAAACAGAATTTTAAATTTCTATAAAATTCAGTTTGCTATATTAAAAGACAGAATTTGAAAAAAATTACTTTACTGGAGTTTAGATAAACTTACCATTATGAGAAAATTAATTTCTATTTAGTTAAAGTGATTATCGCTAAAACTTATATTCATTAAAATTTCTGATAACATCTCATAGTCTATCTAGATTGAAAATATAGTTGCTTTAATTCTTGCTAATTATAAAATAACAATCATTTTAGATTTTCGTGCTTTATATGCTTATTTTTTAAATTTATTAAAGACTGAAATGATATAGATTTTTGGATTCAAAAGAGATTTCCTAATTTTCTAAGAATTCATAATTTTCATTCGATCTTCAACACAAATTTAATTTTACACATTCTATGTGATTCACAAGTCACATTAGACTTCAGTTCCAAGTTTATTTATTACTAACTATTATTACTATTAGTTATCTATTTATTACTAACTCTTTAATATAAAACAGCTGTGACATATTTTTTTTAATTATCATTTAAATGAATACTTATATTCCTTATAGATATTTTTAAGAGTTCAAAATTTTTAATTTATAAATTTCTCTAGTAGCCGAAAGTAAGAGATGATCACGAATTAAAAGAATCTTAAATAAAACATTAACTTATTCTCGAAGAGAGAACATTTACTTTTGATATTATAAATAATTAAACAACAGAAAGATCTCTAGGGAGTCTTTTTTTAAGTCTACCTTAATCAATATCTGTAATAATATGACTTTTTAAAGAAGTTATGAATAAATTATTTGGGTTCTAAAACCTTATTTACTGTCTTATGAAAACAACAGTGAAAGTAAATACATTCTAAAGAAAACTATGAGTAAATCATTTTAATAAGAATGGACAACTGATAATTTTATAAAGCATTTTGAGAGCTAATTTATAAAACCACTTAAAAAACTCTCGAAGTTTGGGCTTCTATATGATAATAGTGATTAACATGTAAATTACTAGTGAGATCATTTAACCAAAGATCTTGAATGATCTCATGGTATAAATTACCTACTTTTTAGCATAAATAAAATGAGAAAACACCTAAAGGAGTTATAATAAAATGACGTTATTACTAAAAGATTTTTGTAAATTTGTTTTCTCGTAAAATGTTTATCACAATCTTTAAAAATACTGGTAATACGTATAATATCCAAGAGTAAACAATTTTGTTATAGTTTTATAAAATATACACAAATTCTTTCATCCATATAGTCTAAACGAGAGAGTGAGTGAATGTTGGGTTTATTGGCGCAAGAACCAATCTTGGCTAAACTGCGCCAAACAATCGTTAAAATATTAAAAGTATATAAAATCATTAAAAATCTGTAACAAATTCTAGTTATATTGAAAAGGTAAAATCTCAAAATATATATAAAAGTAAATTTGGACAAATAAATAAACAAATAGATCGGTGGGGGAAATTCCCACCAAGTTCGACAAGTATTAAGTAAAAGTCATTTTCTGTTTTTCGTTGGTGTTAATAGTAACAATCCTCTCCAATATTGTTTCCCGTCTTTTTCAACGAGATCGGGATTCGGTTCAAGTTCCTCTTCCTCAATGTCATATGTAATCATGTCTTCCTCGTCCGTTGTGTATTCTGTGTGTTGAAGCTGGGTTTTTTTCTGTCTATACGGAGCCATCTTTATTTCTATTTTTTTTTTCATTTAATTTTTTTAGTAATTCTTTTTTTCGTTTTCTTATACGAGTTGTTTGGAATCCCGCACTGTATTGGATGTGGAGGGGGGTTGAATATTAAGGTTGGATGAGGAAGTGCATATTATTGAGGAAGATTCAATCGGGGTGAACATATTATTGGAGAGTAAGTCGTTAGAAATAAGAATAGGTGGTTCAGGCTTTGACACTGTAGCTGCTATTGAAGATGTGGAAGGAAGTAGTTGAGCTTGAATTGATGAGAATGATGTGGAAACAGCAGGAGTGGGGGTGTTGATATATTCGGTATAGGGAGGGAGGAAATCGGTTGAAGTAATTTTAAAGGTGGGCATTTTATCTCTGTAATATTTTCGTCCGTTTGTGACGAATTGTTTACAGTTATGGATTTGGCAGCCTGAGCATAAGTTGAGAAGGTTGAGGGGCTATTAATTTTCGGGCTTCTAAATATGATATGTTTTTGTTTGTTTTAATTGTTTGGATTTCTTTTTCTGTTTTCCATTTTGGACAAAGTTTAGAATCGGCGGAATGTGGCTGTGAATAATTGACGCTTTTCAGCTCCAGACTGCAATCTGAGGAGGCATGTCCAACAGATGCACACCTAGAGTACGTCAATTGTCCTCCGCAGGCAGTTTGAGAGTGTCCGAATCTCTGGCACTTGAAACAGCGCAGAGGATTCGGAATGTATGGACGGATTTTACAATTCAAATAGCCAGCTTTAATGCTTTGGGGTAGTGTGGGGCTGTTGAAAGTTAAAATTAAGTGTTTGGTCAGTATAACAGTTGTATCTTTTTTTACTGTGATTCTTCTGACCTGAATAACATCCGGATCGGAGAATCCCTCAAGGATTTCCGCTTCAGGGGTGGTCAACAGGTCAGATTCAGAAATGACACCACGGCATATGAGTTAAGAGTTTTATGTGGACTTATTGTTACAGGTGAATTCAGAAATGTTTTTGCGAGAAGGAAAGACTTTGTACGGCAGAGAGTGTTTCAATTAGTAGATCACCGGATCTTAAAACAGATTTTTAGGTTCACCACCTATACCTACAATGGCTTTCTGTATAGCAAAAGGCGATTTTGATGCCATTTCATTATTCGGTAAAGAAATTAAAAGAAATCTGGTACGAGTCGAAATCTGGTCAATGTTAAGGTTGGGTAAATTAAGGCCTTTACCCGGGCACAGCAGCATTGGATCCATAAACGTGAAAAAAAAAAAACTTCGTCCTGGAGTGCCTCC
>BMAV01007122.1:221648-236310 GCA_019973955.1 Trichonephila inaurata madagascariensis
AAAAACTTCGTCCTGGAGTGCCTCCACCCACCACGGAGTCCAACAAGCGAGGCAGTGTGCCGGTCATCTGGCAAATACCAGGCACGGCGCTTACCCAGAGTACACCCAGAATATAGTGATACAGTCCAGGGCGGGGATCCAACGGGTAAACCCGCCACCCCTTATTTGCAGCTCTAACCCTACAGCAGTGTCTCTCCGGGGACACACAGAAGAGAGGTACTACCAGCCGATTGACAGGAGCGGGCTCACTCCTGTCACCCGTCTACAGTGAAGCGTGGGCCAAAGGTATTCCCAGGACACCCTTTTCCTCCTTACGGGACGCCGCACACGGCAAACATGCGGGTTGAAAAACCAACGGTGTTAGTCGAAAACAAACAAAGCAACATAATCAAAGTATTTAAAGAAATATACGAAAAAGAAACTAAATTAATGCAAAAGAAATTGTAAACCAAAATATGTTAATAATAAATAGTAGAACGATTTAATCATGTACATCTTAAATAACATTGGTCTGTGGCCTCGATGTGAAAAGAAGAAAAGGGAAATTTGAATGGCAAGAAGGAGGGCCCAAAATAGAGAAGGATCACTAGGGCATCCCGGGTTCGTGAAGCCCGTGCTTACCAAAGACAGTAAACCCCTTGGGGAAAGGAAAAGATCACTAGGGTACCTCGGGATTGTGACACCCGTACTCACCTAAGGAAGGTGAGCCCCCTGAGGGAATAGTCTAAACGAGGGTAATTTTTAATTTTTTTTTTTTTTTAAAGCCTCGATTTTGTGGCCCAAAATATATTTTCATTTATATAATTTTTTTTGAAAATTGTTCATTCTCCAGGGAAATAAAAAGTCAAAGAGACAGAAAGAACTACGCAGTTCTTCAATAAAACTAAGTAAAGAAGCGTATTTAATCCAAAATTGATCAAAAATGACGACAAACAGTAAGTGTAAAAGAGAAAAAAAAATTCGAAGATTAAATGAGAAATCTAGTTGCAACAAGTATTACGATGTTGTCACGAAAAGACCCATGAAATTAGAAATATTTGACACTCAATGGTTAGAGACTTATTGCATTGGAAAGAACTACATTGAAGCAATATTCTTAAAAAAGTTCAGCTGCCATCAGACGCTATTTTTCAGAAGGAAATAAATACTTTTAAATTTTTGTTAGATGTTTTTTTAAACATAATAATATATGTTTTTAATTAATATAAAAATAAAAAAAAAGTAGCCTTCAGCAGATAAAACAAAATTAATTCAAATAAAAAAAATCTAGAGTCATTTTTTTAAAAAATAAAACTTAACTGCCAACTTTCCATATACGCGAATTTTTTTCATATTTAACTCAATTATATGTAATTTGAAATAATTGCTTATAAAGCTTAAAAAACAAAAAAAAAATTCAGAATCAAATGGATGCTGTAAAGAGTTGTACTTTTTTGGCAACTGCCGATTTAAACGAGAAATGAAAATAGATGTGAGCAAAATAATACTGAAACATCTAAATTCAAATTTTTTATGGTTGCCTTGGCAAAGAGAACGAAACTAATTTACCCCAGTGATCATCTTTGAAATAAATTCTGAGAAAACATATGAATAATGAAATAGATATGTATTCATAGAATCATACGTAGGGTGTTCAATAAGTAATAAGACTAATTTTACTGCCACGAAACCACTCATCGGAATGTTAATTTCTGTGGCATAAGAAAAGTTTGTTGTCTGTATTAACAAAAGCTACCGATAGATGGCGTGTACAGACTCATGTTTTTGAGTATCCCGTGGTCGAACTGAAGCGTGTTTGCGGGCGCCTACAAGACGCGGCCAGTTGTCAAAATGGAATCAAAAATCTGCAAAATTCATCATCAGAGACCTTTGATATGATACGATATGATTAAAGACTGAAACAAGAAGGTGGAAATATCTTAAAACGCTTCATCACAGCAGACAAAGCTTGGTTGTATCACTGATCCAACCATAAAACAACAAAGCAGTGGACGAAGACATCCGTCTTCGCCTACTCCCAAGAAAGCAAAAAATGTGAAATTGGCTGGTAAAGTTATGACCATAATTTTTTTTTATTCTAAAGGAATTGTGTTACTACACGCTGTCGAACCCGGTACTATCGTAAATGGCTCGTACTACGCGAATGTCCTGCGAACAATGATACAGCACGTTAAAAGGAAACGTCCATTGCTCCGAAATGGCTTCCTATTGCACCATGACAATGCCCGACCACATATTGCTCGTTGCGTGCTGGATGTTTCGCTGCAGAACAACGTAGAGATTTTACCACACCCTCCATACAGTTCTGATAAAACTCCATGCGATTTCTGGCTGTTTCCTCAACTTAAGAAACTTTTACGAGGCAAACGTTTTGCAAGCAACAAAGCATGTGTAAAGGCTGGGAGGCTATTTTGATAACGCTCTCACAAAATGGACTTTTACATGTTTTTAAGAAGTGTATAGAACGTTGGGATACATGCATTACGTGCCGCGAAAGTTATTTTAAAAAAGACCATGTAAATGATGACGATTAAAGGTTTTTTTTTTATAATTTTAATCTTATTACTTATTGAAGAGCCCTCGTACATCAAAAAGTTGTAATCCAACATTGAATTCATGTCAACTTGAAATCGAGCTTAGTTCTTTTAGGAAAGAATGTCGTTAGAATTTTACATGAACAAAATGTTTTTATACTGTAATTCAATGGCAGAACAGCGCTTGATTTGTATATATTTTTAAATTAATTAATTAAAATTTTAATTTTAAATTAATTAATTTACATTTTAATTTTAAATTAAAGAAAGAAATTTATCCCAATGCCTGAAGAAAAATTTCTTAGGAATCAAAATAAAAACTATTTTTATAAAAATATAAGCCAGCCTCTCTCCAACTCTAACTAAATTTATGAATATTTTATATCTAGTAATAATTTTTTAAGGTATTAGCATAGGATTTTGGTGTTTGCTTTGTCTATTATTTGTTAAAGTTATCTTTAAGAAAGCACAATAAATTAGATAAAATTATAATTATCTTTTTTTCTTAATCATTTAGATTTTTAAAGATATAACTTCCAGAGATCTTAAAATATATATATAGTGTTTGCGTAATTCATTGAAGCTATGTGGAAAATTTGTTAAATAGAGCAAAATAGTAAATGGAGGTCCGACTGTATATGCATATATCTATACATTATAATTCCTTTTGAAATTTTCTTTTTCTAATTCTCTCTTGTGCAAAATCGGATTTTCAATATTCATCCATTCTCTTTCTTTTTATTCTTTTGTCTTCATCCCACATGTAGATATAGGCCTTATTTTCAAAAGGTTTTTGTTTTTCTATTATGTCGAACGTCTCTCATGAAGGTTGGATCCCATAAGGAAATGTTTAATCCTATTTCACTGTCCTAAATCAGTGAAAGCTTTAGAAATCATAATAGTTATCCATTTGAGTCCTATGTGTGTGTGACTATCTTTCTTTCTTTACATATTTAACTGCTCCATATTTCAGATTCTTGCAAATTCTGTTCTTCTCCAATCTTTGTTTAGCAGGAAATTCTCTTGAATCACTTATTTTATTCCTATACTATATATATACAGCACCCAGACTTATAGTATATTCATTTTTGTTTAAATTAATGAACTTTTTTCTTCATTATTTTGTCCTTTACACTTCATTATGAAACATAATTTCGCTTTATGTATTAACTGAAAAAAAAATTACTAACTGAATAAATTTTGGAGATGTAGATTTATAAGAAAGTGTGTGGGTATACAGATATTCGAATACGCGTATATGTATTACTAAAAGGATGTTTTTCTATTTATAAAAAGTGTGATTCCAGGATAGGTCGTATTTCTAAACTTCAGGTGAATACTTCTTTTGTTAACAGAGGTAACAAAATATTAGAAAATGACACTTAAATTATTCATTTGAGTGTGCACGATTTAATATTTTCGAGTCCTTTTTTTTCTACTTATTTGATGAATACGGAATATCAGTTAAAGCCTTTAGATATTTAAAATGTCATTTATTTTAGATTTTGAATTAAATTATTCAAATTCAGTTATTTTAAAGTATTTTTTTAATCAAAAAAAAGAAGAAGAAAAAAAAAAAAAAAAAAAAAAAAAAAAAAAAAAAAAAAAAAAAAAAAGATGGATTAGTCTTGTAAAATAATTGCCTTTAGGTATGTATTAAAAAAGGCTTTAGTCTTTCAAAATATACTTAATCTTAGTGTAATTCTACACTCGATGTAGTTTATTATTGGTTAAGGAACAGTTCTCTGTAACCCTCAAGATAAAATGTTCTAGAATATAACGTGACGTCTGATTAAATTTGATATTTAATTGCTTTATTGTTATATACTCTGAATAAATAAAAGCAAAGCAACAGATTTGCTTAAAAATAGACAGACATTTAAAGGATTTAATTATAAGTTTTTTTATTTAAAAAATTCTAATATAGAGATATGTTTTGAAAGAAGAATACTTGAAAGCAAGTATTACCTGGACATGAACTTTAATGATTCCACTTTTAGGAGTCTCCACTTCATACAGCTGAAAAAAGAAAAGGAAAATGTTCAAATAAATTTCAATGAAAGGCATGCTACACTTACATAAAAATAGATAATCTTCATAGAAATAGATTATAAATAATGCTGTATGTTTCCAATATTGATTCGTTTTGAGGCTTAAAGTTAAGTTCGAATACTAATTTTACAATAGGAAATTCGTTTTCATTGAAATTAATTTGCTCCTGAAGGGCTATTAAAATGGTTAAGGTTTGGAATAATATTAATAGAAAATTAAAAAAAAAAAATGATTGCAGAAATAAGACGAAAAATAATAACGATGAAATCAAATTTTACTTTGTAATTCTTACATTCAAATAAAGACGTCTGTGAAGGAGTGAGTGTTTATTAATACAGCACTATAAAGCAGCACGAGGGTTATTGGTGACAGACCTAGTAATTTTAACCACGGTAAAGTGACGAGGACGACACCTGAGCTGTTATTCCCTTCTTCAAACAACCACATCACTCCATTGGGAGGACATTTGTGACACTGCAAATTTAACGTGCCTCCACTTCTGTACACTGTCGAAAGCTGAAACGTTCTCCCGTTGGTGTGGTGTGGTAGTTAGGAGAGTGGTCGCGGTAGCCGAGTGGTATAGGTATCAGACCGTGGCTTGCCTTGACACGAGTTCGAGCCCAGTACCACTAAAGACCCGCCGTGTAGGGCAGCGATGCACGTTAAATCTGTCGAGAGCTGAAACGTCCTCCCATTGGTGTGGTGTGGTAGTTAGGAGAGGGGGTGCCAGCTCAGGTGTCGTCCACGTCACTTGACCATGGTTCAAAATTACATGGTCCGTCGCCAAAAGGCCTCGTGTAGCTGAACAGTGTGACGTTAATATTCAATCGATCAACCGCTTCTGTACAAAGACGGTCTTCAATGCCGCTAGGGCTCGAACACATGAGAAGCCGGCCACAAGCTCGTGACCATGGCCACTAGCGGCCAAATAAAAATGCCATTTGGGGAAGAAAGAAAATGTGTTCACAAACTAAAAATTGAGCTAGTAGTTCCATTCATTAATGTAAGGAAAAGGAAACATTAAATGAGGTTTAGGTAAAACTAAAGTAAATATTTTTAGGCTATTTAAGAAATAAATATATAAGTACTAAGAATGAATACTCGTACAATAAATATAAGTATTTAGAATGAAAAATCGTATTGGGAATTTGCATAAAATGTCCATTGATTTTTCTTTTCGTGAGAGGTTTATTAGGGGACATTTTGTAGCCGCGGTAACCTAGTGGTCAAGGTCAAGGACTTGTGGTAGGCATTTCCAGTTTGAGCCTAGTACCCGTCGTACAGAGAGGGCCGATGCACGTTAAATATGTAGAGGCACAAACGTCCTCCCGTTGGTCTGGTTTGGAGGTTAGGAGAGGGGGATGCCATCTCAGGTGTCGTCCTCGTCACTTGACCCTGGTTCGAAATGACGAGGTCCGTAGCTAATAGCCTTCTTGCAGCTTTTTAGTACGACGTAAATAAAACTCTCACTCCTTCAGGGGACATTTTTTCCTTTCATAAAAAAGGAGATCTAAATACAACATTTATAATAAATCTTACAATACTAAAAATTAATTTAACATATCTGCAAATGTATTAAATAAATTTCTGATAAATTGTAAGTAAGTTCTCTGATAAATGTAAGTAAGTTTTCTCTTGTTTTGAGGGAAAACAAGAGAAATAAAGAAAAACTATTCTATCTAAAGGTTAGATCTACATCACATATCTTTTTATCGTATATATAAACATAATTCAAATTTGAAATAAATCAAATTTATAAGTTTAACTTAAGCTCTTAAGAAAATTCCTCAATAATCAATATCTTAGTTTTGTAAGCGAATGCTTTGGTTAAAACAATTGTTCGACTACACAGTCTCAAAATGCGTAGGGATCGCCATTGGTAAAATAAAAGTAAAAGAATTCAAAAATGTTTACAAAATTTGTTTAGTATATATTAAGGTATTCGACTACGTTTGGAACCGTGATTTTAAAAAAGCGCATAAATGGATAATTTTTCATGATATTTAGTGTCACTTAGATTAGAATACATGTATAAAATTGTTTTATATAAAGACATTTTGACAAAAAAAATTATTTAAATACAATATTTCGGCAAAAAATGAACTTAGAATAACCTTTTTTCAAAATGTACTCCTTTTGTGAAAAATGCTTCTATTATAATAATATTTTGCCTGTATATAGCTCAGACCTCTGTACAGAGGCTCAACTATGACTTGAAAAATTCACATTATTTTCAGAGTTACAACCCATTGAAATATAATTATCGGCGTTTTTTTCTTAAAATGTCTCCCCTCTGTTGTCGTAAAACATGAATAAACCCACACTTCTAAGTTATATATTTCAAAAGTTCTAGTTGAGCCTCTGTACAGAGGTCTGAGCATATACATGCAAAATATTATTATAATAGAGCATTTTTCACAAAATGAGAATATTTTGAAAATGGGTCATTCTATGTTCATTTTTTGTCAAAATATTGCACTTAAATAATTTTTTATTGTAATACTATTCTTAAAACCATTTTATATACATTTTCTAATCTAAGTGACACTAAATATCATAAATATTATCCATTTATACGCTTTTGCAAAATCACGGTTCCAAACGTAGTCGGATACCTTAAAACAGATTAAAATACGTCAAGAACGCGTTAGAACAATAAGTATACGTAAGAAGCATGGCAGTTATGGATAGTTAAGTAATTATTTGCAAGCAGTAGTGTACACAAAATTTCAGAGGGGAGGAGGTCTAAAGTTTTCCATTCTCGTATCAAACATCGATAAGGCCACCGCCAAACATATTCTTTAGATTTTGCCGATTTTGGGAACAAAAAACAATTCAAAAAATTATTGTATAAATGATTAGCATTGATTAATAAAATAAATTGGTAGTAACAAATATTTAATTAAATTTTACGTACTATATACATTGGATTATCATCAATCGAAAAAGAAGTCAAGGGCAAAGAGGGGGTCTGCCCCCCCTTGTGTGTCTCACTGTTTGTAAGGTATATGTATATTTCAAGAGCAGCAAAATAAATGATTTCGTTAGTAACATGAATATTTTAAAGTAATTTAAGTGTAATTAAAAATAAAACTAATTTAATTTTACTAGTACTATTAGTTACTATTTTAAATAAATGTATATATATATAACAACAATTTTTTTTAAAAAAATCTTTAAGTATGAAATTTTTTAGCTCACTCTGATGAAACACGACCTACTGTTATTAAAACCGCGACTCAATTTTGAGCTTCTTTCTTAATGGCTAAGCACAATTTCAATCAACACAACCAATATCGGTGGTGATCTCTAATGCTAATTGATTGTTCATTAATGCCGCGCTCAAAAGAAGCTATTGGTGATAGACCTCTTAACTTTGAAATATAGGGTGATTCGCTACCAGACCGACAAACTTGTAAAGACGACTCCGAATCACATAGGAATGCAGGGTCGCAAAAGCCGTAGCTGCGAGCAATGGTGCAAAGAAACAGAGAAAAAGAACAGAAGCATCAACACATTGATGTGACAGAAAACATTTTAGTGAACGGTTGTTCCGCAACAGGTGTTCGAAATTATGACCAGAAGTCGTCTGGCAGGCCTGACAGCGGCGCTGTATGGAATTTCTTACGTTCTGGAAGATTCCACCAGGCACTCTTACAGTAGTTGGCGCTGAACGGAAGATTTCGTGAACAACAATCTTTCTGGAAGTCGTCATTTGCGATCTGTTTCCCAAGGCAGTAGGATGAACTCGTATTCAAACGAAGAACTGGTGAACATGCTCATCGTATATTGAGCTGCGGATTGGAACGAGCACGCAGCTTTGCAATTGTACCAGGAACATTACTAGGACAGGCGTGTTCCATATCACATGACCTTCGCAAGCGTGGACGGAAGGTTATGTGAGTCTGGTTCTGGTCACATGAAGAGTTTGGTGCACGAGACGCCTGTTCCTTCAGTTGAAGATCTCATCGCTCAAATATTTGTAGCTGCCGGTAGGATACGCGACATACCAGGTCTTCGAGAACAAAAGGAATTTGATGCGATGCTACTACCTGGCCTGCCAGTTGACTTCTGATCGTCATTTCGGACACTTGTTTTAGTACAAACTTTCAATAAAATATTTTCTGTTCCATTAATTTGTTGCTGTTTCTGTTCTTTTTCTCTGCTTCTTTGCACCATAGCTCGCAACTAAGACATTTGTGACTCTGTATTCCTATGTGATTCGGAGTCTTCTCTGTACCCCCTTCACATGCTAAAAGTTTGTCGGCCTGGTTGCGAATCACGTTGTATAGTCAGTTGGCGAGGGCAACACCTGAACTGGCACTTCCAACTCCAAACTTCTGCACAACACTACGTGGGAGCTTTGACGGATTTAACATGCATCAGCTTCTCTACACGGAGGGTCTTTTGTGACTCGAGCTCACAGCTTGACAGAAATAACGTCGTTTACGAGGTCACGTTCAGCTGCAGCCTCCACTGCTTCAACGTTGAACTAGACTTTGAGTCACCGTTTCTACGTGTTAAGGCGAAATTAAAATTCTAAAATAATTTAATGTAGTTTGAAGTAGATAGAATAAAAAATATAAGAATATATTATGTGTAGTTGGAAACATTAAAGAGAATATTATGAATAATACAATGCAAAAGTATGAATGTAACTGAACCTCCCTATTTAATAATTAAAAGAAATAACGACTCGAGCTCACGACCCTGTCTCTTCAGCTACCGCCTTCTGTGCATCAGTGTAATAGGAATGGCAAAACATTACTGTAATACGCGCGTCAAATAGATTCCTAAAACTATATTTAAGGTATCCGACTACGTTTGGAACGGTGATTTTGCAAAAGCGTATAAATGGATAATATTTATGATATTTAGTGTTACTTAGATTAGAATACATGTATAAAATTGTTTTAAGGACATTTTGACAAAAAAAATTTAAATACAATATTTCGGCAAAAAATGAACTTAGAATAACCTTTTTTCAAAATGTTCTCCTTTTGTGAAAAATGCTTCTATTATAATAATATTTTGCCTGTATACAGTTGAAAACTCTGTACAGAGGCTCAACTGGAATTTTTGAAATATATAACTTAGAAGTGGGTTTATCCATGTTTTATACGACAACAGAGGGGAGAAATTTTAAGAAAAAAACGCCGATAATTATTTCGATTGGTTGTAACTCTGAAAATAATGTGAATTTTTTAAAAATCATGGTTGAGCTTCTGTGCAGAGGTCTGAGCTAAATACAGGCAAAATATTATTATAATAGAAATATTTTTCACAAAAGGAGAATATTTTGAAAAAATGTTATTCTAAGTTAATTTTTTGCCAAAATATTGTATTTAAATAATTTTTTTTGTCAAAATGTCCTTATATAAAACAATTTTATACATGGATTCTGATCTAAGTGACACTCAATATCATGAAAAGTTTTCATTTATGCGCTTTTTTAAAATCACAGTTCTGAACATAGTCGGATACCTTAATATTAAAATATATAGCACCTGTACAGGAAAACGCTAATGGACGAATGCATTTGGTTGTCCTCTTAACTCGAAGAACAAAATCTGTAGATTCGAATTGCAAAGCATTCAACAAAATTTTTCAGAGGTGGATACAGTGGCTCCAGTGTTCTGTTGAGAAGAGATAAAAAGGATTCACTGTGTCAATCGATTGGTCTTGCTCGGAATAAAAGGAGCTAGAGAAATTAAGTCCCCTAACAGCACTTTCTTTAAGCTTTTCAAGAATCCATGGGAGAATAAAATTTGTGTTATGGAAATTTAACAAAAATGTACACCTCTAGAAAGAAATAATTGTTGGTATTTCTATCCATTCACATTTCATCAAATATTTACTTTAAAATATTTGCGGTGGGAGAAAAGCGTTAAAAGTTTTTTCTATTGGAGTTCTTAAGCCAGTAAGTGTTTATCAACATTGCACTCTAAAGCAATGGGGGGGGGGGTAATAGCAACGGACCTGGCAATTTGGAACCGCTATGAAGTAACGAGGACGACACCTGAACTGGTATCCTACGCTCCTAATTTCCCCAAGACACCAACGTAAGGACTATTAACCACGATAGATTTAAGGTGCATCAGCTCTTCTATACATTGGTCTTCAGTTGCATCAGGACCCAAACCTACGACTCAATAATGCCGGCTTGAAATTCGGGACCATGACCAGTAGGCAACCATGGCTATTTGGGGTTTTTAAAGCTTTATGAGGGCGCAAATAAGTTTTACTACAATACATCCTATTTATTTGGATATTTCTCTGTTCTTCTTTACAATTGTAAAATAAACACAAAATCATAATAATTATGAAACAATATATATGTATCCGCTAATGTGCAAAACTTAAGTAACTTTTCTGATTGTGTCGTAGTTTGGAAAAAAATCAACTGTGGGTAACATGAAATTCATCCTACAGAGGCAACTCTTAAATATTTATAAAAGCATAGAAGCCAAAAAAAAAAAAAAAAAAAAAAAGAATTGTATGCATACATTATGAAACAAAGCAGAAAAAGCTTTAACAGAATGTCGTCAGCAAAAACCCTTGTTTGGTCATGAGGAAAAAAACAAACCAGAATCCCTTTGTAAGGATTATGGCCTCCTCTAACTGCAATGGTAACGTGACACTGTTTGTTAATACTCAATACTAGTTCTTGTGGTAAAAGCTACCATTCGTCAAAGAGCATCTGTTTCAGTCACCTGGTGTACTTCGGAGAATACGATCTCACTGACAAAAGGCTCCCCAAAGCATCTCAAGTATGTACGATGGGGTTTAAATCAAGGGAGCATGCCGGCCAATCCCTTCTTCAGATATCATCACTTTCTAAAAGCTCCTCAACTGCAAGGGGCCTATGTGGACATATCGTCCACAAAAATAAAGTCTGGATCAATGACATATCGCAATAGACGCACGCTTGAGAGAATCATTTCGTCGCAGTAACGAACTCCAGTGTGTGAGCATTTATCGAAAATTTGGAGCTCCATTCAACATAAAACCTTTTCATTCAAGCATTCCAGGACTACACAAATGGTCTCTTTCCCTGATGTTCGTGGAGGAAACTGTGTCTGTCCTTATCAACTGGTGCTTAGAATCGTTGTGCTCAGAACTCTCACAAGTAAACTACGTGACTCCATTGATGAGATGTCCAGTCTTCGTGTTCACTGTAAACGATGAAATCCATGGGCAGGACGAAGGGCGAATAGGCCACCTTTATTCTGACGTCTGGGCACAGTAAACTATGATACCTGTCGTACGGTTACCGTACTCAGCTGCTGAGCAATGTTGTCTTATCTTTGGCTCCGGTCTTTTTCCATCTCTGCATTTTCTCTCTCTATATATAGTAGTATAACAAGAAAATGCTAGAATTTCAAATTAAATTTTATTTTTTAAAAAAAATGATATTGTGAAAATTGTTGTATTAAAATATTAAATTACACTGAATTCTACTATATTAGTGAAAAAGCAGATATAAAACTATTACTTTTGTTATCGTAGGTATAATTAAAGGAAGAATGTAAGATGTAACTATAAAAATACAAAATATAGGTATATTTTAATGTCCGAGTCCAGGGTTATAATATCTGATTTAATAATATTTTTAAGGACTCCAGAGGGTTTTTGAAATCTTTCATGTGAATTTCTGATCTAAAGGATATGAGGATAACTACAGATATAATTGTACTACTGGTAAGGATGACTTCTGAAATTCTTTTCAAGGAAAAACTAACTACATTTATTAGGTACGGGTAAAGAGCTATATGAAAAGAGATTAATATCCCAAATAATGGCCCAAGTTCTTTTCAGTTTCCATTTTGCACATAGCTCGTTATGTAAAACAAGGGACTATATATATATATATTTACTTGTCCTTTATATTAACTTCTCCAGTAACCGAATTACGATTTCACTCGCAATATTTTGAAAAGCAGATAACAGTAGATTTTATTTTTGAAGGTTCATGCTTTTGTGAGGTAATAGAAAATTGTTTCAAAGACGAAATTATTTAAAAACGCTCCTACATTAATTAGAATTCCAAGAACTGTAAGGCCCTCGATTTCAGCCCTCAATTACACTCATGGACAAAAAATTAGCGCACCAAGAAATAATGGCGGGATCGTAACGAAACTTGGCATGAAGGTACACGTCGGGGAGATGTGCAAATGATTAGAAAGGCAGCGTGATTGCGCATTACGCATAGCCGGTATAGGGCATTTAACGTCGTTCTCTGTAGAGTATAATACAGGTAGCCAAAGCTTGTTTGAGGGTGCTGAATCGTTTACAAAGGAAGAGCTGAGGTAGGCCCGCCATTACTCCGTTTTCGAAGGCGATAGGAGCAGCTGTCGCAGTTTGAGAGGTGGAGAATCATCGGCATGATGGAAACTGGGTGGTCAGCTTGGCGAGTAACTTGTCAATTAGGCAGCTCTGATTGTGTTGTGAAGAGGTGTTGGGACCAGTGGATCCGAAAGATGTCATTTACATGAAGACCAAGCTCAGGACATTCTTGACAGACCAGTCGTCGAGAAGACCTCCACATCGTAAGAAATGGCAGCGGTCGCCCTCCAGACACAGGTAGCATCTTCACTAGGGGCCCCTGTGTCTTCCCGAACCATACAAAAGCGCCTGGCTGAAGGACATTTGGGATCGTGGCGCCCATTACGTGTGCTGCCCTTGACGCCCACCCATCGACGCCTCCGTTTGGAATGGTGCCGCACACGAGGAAACTGGACTGCAGCGGAATGGAACCAGGTCGTCTTTAGCGGCGAATCCAGATTCAATCTCAGCAGTGATGACAATCGTGTTCGTGTGTGGTGAACGCCTCAATCCTGCCTTTGCTTTACAGCGACACACCATTCCCACAGCTGATGTGATGGTATGGAGTGCCATTGCCTACAATACACGTCACCCTTCTTATTGATCCGTGGCACCATGACAGCCCAGATGTATGTCCATGACATCCTGCAACCACATGTTTTGCCACTCATGCAATGGCTCCCAGGAGCCATTTTTCAGCGAAATACTCGGCCTCACATGGCAAGGGTGTCACAAAACTGTCACCGCACTGTTACTGGCCCTTCCTTGGCCTTCCCATATCCCCAGATTTGTCTCCAATCGAGCATATCTGGGATCATTTGGGACGGCGAGTTGGACATCCCACGAGTTTGAATGAACTAGAGGCAAGGTTGCAGCAAATATGGAACAAAATGTCTCAAGACATCATACAGAACTTGTATTCCTCAATGCCTGATCGTATCATATCGTGCATTCGCGCTATATATATATAGAGGGTGTTCAACAAGGTATTAAATCCTCCGTTCTTTTGCCTTTTTCTCTGAAATAAATGATCCTTTTTTCTTTGATTTTCTAATCATTTACTTATATCAAAGAAGTCATTACGTATGTAAAATTTCGTTTCATTTTGACGAATCCTTCTTGGTGCGCTAATTTTTTTGTCCATGAGTGTATTTAGCTATTGAATTTCTTCTCTACCACATCTAAGCTATCATTACCGTTATTTTATATAAATTTATTATATTAGATTTATTATTTTCATTCAAGTTATAGTTAAATTAGATTTATTAAATAGTGTTCATTTTATTATTATTTAACTATAGAATAGATAGATTTTTGTATAAATCGTTATTATCATTGTACAAAAATTATAAAACATTAGTTTTTGTAGTTTTAATTTTTATAAACGGTATTCTCTTTTTGTCTATTCTCCCATTTCTAGAGCTGCACAATGACTCTTAGGGATAGACTTCGAAATTATGAGCGAAATAAAACGATTAGAACGACATTTACATAAACTATCATCTTATATTAAATTTACGCACATAGGCACGAGAGGATTTTTAGACCGGATTGAACTTAAAGTGCAGTAGCTCTCATTATTCTTTGTGGCCGTTGTAGCCTAGTAGTTATGTTTGTGAATTCGTGGCCGGTTTGTATCGGGTTCGAGCCCTGTTGCCAGTGAAAAGTGCCGTGTGGAGGGAAGCGGTGCACGTTAAACCTGTTGTGGCTCGATAACCTTCGGTTGGTGAGGTAGTTAAGAGAGGGCTGTG
>BMAV01007122.1:278990-289329 GCA_019973955.1 Trichonephila inaurata madagascariensis
AAGAGAGTTACGGGGAGTTATAAATTTTAAAAAAATCCTTATCATCAGCATAGATCTACAGACTTAAAATTTAACAAATAAGTATTTTTTGTTCAGCTGAGATATGCGAGACTTTTTTTTTTTTTTTTGCTTAATTTGCAATTCCGGTAAAATTAACTCCTTCAATCTGTATTGTTTAATTCAATTACTACTATTTTATATAGCTTGCTATCTCTGTATATTTATATATTTATTTATATATTTATCTTGTTCAAAGTTTCAATCGTTCATAGAATACTTTTTATTCATCCAATCAAGTTCAAATAAATTTTTTAAACTTGTAGTGGATGACACTTGATGTTATATAATACAGTTTTTCAAAAATTCTTTAATTAAATTTAATTTAATTAGTTACTGGTTTTTGACGCCACCTTAGATTCTTCTCCATTGTTGTAACAATGTAACAGTTAAAACAATGACAAAAGTGGGCGTTGAAAACCGATTTTTCAGCCAAACTGGGTGTGTACTGTTACAATAATGCAAACAAATCATGCTCTTTTTATTAACACGCTTTATTAAGATTCAACTTGTATGTAATGGAATCGTTGGACTCGATTTTTACCCACTTTAAAAGGTCAGATTAATTCGAAATTTTGCACACTTGTCAAGGACTGATGACAATACAATAATTTCAAAATTTAGTTCTATTGTCCAGATCAGGATTGTCAAAAATAACGCGATTTTAAGGATTTCTAGATTTGGTGACTAATTCATTATATCGTTTCCAGATTTGGCGACTAATTGCATATACTATTTCCAAATTTGGCGACTAATTCCAGTTATAGCGACTAAAAGACCCTACCTCTTAAAAAGGTGCTACCCTAAAAATGAAAAAATGCTTGTTATTAATACAAATTAAACAAACAAAAAAAGAGTTATTTATATGAGAAAGGGGGGGAGACTCGAGCATGTGAATAAAAATAATTGCTAAATATTTTTTAATTTTTATAAAGCAATACGTTTAGAAGTGATACGAATTAACATTATAGCGATTCGTTTAAAAGGTAATAATACGATTGACATTTAATATATACTTCTTTTTAACACACTTTTATTAGACCTGTATCTATAGAGACGGAATCTTTGAAATATAACGATATGGGACTCATCCGAGGCCTCGTAAACGGAGAGAATAAATACCCTTCAGACCCATTAATTAATATCCATTGAAGAGCAAGACTGATTCCACATAATTCTGACTCCAAATATCAAACTCAAGGATAAATTCAACAAAGAATAAATGATAGTTTTAAAAAATAAAAAAACAGGGGCTTTTATTGTAGATCTAACTAAAAAATGAAAAATAAATTATAGTTTTAAAAATAACTAAAAAACACGCTTTTATAGTGAATCGAACTAAAAAGTGAAAAAATAATTCTTAATACAAGAATAAAATGATTAATGAGAAAATTAATGTCATTGTGGGATAAAAGCGTGGGGTGCTTTGTACTATATTTTTACACTAAATCAGCATTTCGGAATAGAACTAGTAAGAAATTATAACAATTAATATAGATCACCCCACGCTTTTATCCCAATGGCATTAATTTTCTCATTAATCATTTTATTCTTGTATTAAGAATTATTTTTTCACGTTTTAGTTCGATTTACTATAAAAGCGTGTTTTTTAGTTGTTGTTTTTTTAAATTATAATTTATTTATTTCGTATTCGTTGAATTCCACCTTGCCATTATTGCAGCTTCTGTGGCTAATACTAATATCCCCTTGTTTTTTATTCACCGAACTAATCCCTGAAATAACATTGCAAAATTTCAAGACACTTTCTTTAACTCTCACCCGTGCGAAAAAAACGGGTATACCAGCTAGTCTGTTATAAGTCATAATTACACAATAGCAAATATTTCTTATACACGAGGCTATGGAAGTAAAGATTAGAGATTAATTTAGGATACCACAACTATACAAATTAGAAAAGGCAAAAAATTAAAAAAAATTTATTGAATCTTCTCAATTAACTGTCTACGAGAGCAGCAGCCAAATTCTTCCAAAGAGATGATGCAGTCTTATTTTTACGCAGTAATTAAATATATACAAGATTTGAATTTTAAGACACAATAACTGATAACTTAATTTTTAACAGACAGAAAAATTTCTAAAGAGGAATTTAAAGATTTTACATATTGAAGAATTGACAATCATAGTAGTCTTTAAGACTTAGCTTAGAGTTATAAATATTTTTGCATAAATATTGTTAGTAGAAAAATAGTAATAATTTTCCCTCACTCTCACCCAGTAGGCTCTTTAAAAACATTCCTAGAATATAACCGCAAATTTTTGTTCCGATTAGAAAGACAAAAAGGGTATCACACAAAATTAATTATTCAGTTATGTCTTGATCCCTCAAATAGACTGTTATGCCGTTGCATACGTACTTGTAAATTAGTACTAGCAGATCAGCTGCTCTGTGGATCACAGAAACCAATCAGTTTTAGTATCCAGTTTGCACTCGTGGTATTTTAGTCATACCATGTGTGTTAAAGGTATCCGACTACGTTCGGAACCGTGATTTTGAAAAGCTTATAAACGGATAATATTTATGATATTTAGTGTCACTTAGATTGGAAAATGTATATAAAATTATTTTAAGAATATTATTACAATAAAAAATTTAAATACAATATTTTGACAAAAAATGAACATAGAATGACCCATTTTCAAAATATCCTCCTTTTATGAAAAATGCTTCAATTATATAATAATATTTTGCCTGTATATAGCTCAGACCTCTGTACATAGGCTGAACTAGAATTTTTTAAACATATACCTTAGAAGTGGATTTATCCATATTTTACTTTAACAGAGAGGGGAGAAATTTTAAGAAAAAAACGTCGATAATTATTTCGATTGGCGGTAACTCTGAAAATAATGTGAATTTTTCAAAAGTCCTAGTTCAGACTCTCTGGAGGAGTCTACTTTATATAAGCACAAAATATTATTATTTTAGAAGCATTTTTTACAAAAGGAGAATGTTTTGAGAAAGAAAGGTTATTCTAAGTTAATTTTTTGCCAAAATATTGTTTTTAAACAATTTTTTTCATCATAATGTCCTTAAAACTATTTTATACATGTATTCTAATCTAAGTGACACTAAATATCATGAAAATTATCCATTTATGCATTTTTTTTAAATCACGGTTCCGAACATAGTCGAATACCTTCTTTTCCACTCAACATTCATGACCGCGTCATCCTAGTGGTCAAGGAAATGGACTACTGGCAGGTGTGTCAAGAGTTCGAGCCTAGTACCACTGAAGACACGCCGTGCAGAAGTGACCGATGCACGTTAAATATGAAGAGGTTTAAATGTCCTCCCGTTGCTGTGGCGTGGGGTTGTCCCCGTCATTTGACCATGGTTCACAATCACGAGGTCCGTCGGTAATAATCATCGCTTCCTTTCCGACTGTCACTTTCTTTGTCGTTTGTTTTTCAATCACATACATACACATATAAATATATATTGCAACACATGTGATAGTTGTAAAATGAAGCACACCTGTTTCAGTTTCTAAGTTTCCTGCAGCCATATTCCACACACTCACTTATAAACAATTTTCCCCGAGTTTTTTTTTCTTTTGAACTAATTCTTCACGAAACTTCTTTCAAAAATAAGGACTGCATAAATTCTCTTCGCAGTTTAATGACGTGACTGCAACCCATTTTTTTTTCTCTCGGAGAACTGGCAGACAAGATTCGTTCCATATCAATACACAAGTGTTCTATCATCTGCATAGATTTTAGTTTTTAGGAGCCTGACTTTAATTGCATTATACACCTGCCAACATAATTTTCATGGCTACGTTTTCACCACTGAAGGCCATGTTCCTTAAGAAAGGCATTTCCTTGTCTTATTGACCGTGTGACCTTCAGACAACGCTAACCTTTCACTCTGAAGCAAAAAGATTCTATAACTATCAGTTACGTATTTTGTTTGAGGAATCTTGGCCTGCTTCGCGCCGAAATTGAATATCTTCACTTGACGATCACAGGCATACCTGTCCAGGTACCTTGAGAAAGTTTACACGCTATTGTTTTATTTTTCGCCCGCCTGTAATCAATTTGAATAAGAATAAAAGAATCTGTTTTTGAATAAAAGAAACACAAAAATAGTAATGTCCAAGCGGAGCGGTTTTCTTCTGTGCTTTGAGGCGAGGTGAAAACTTTAATTTCTTCTAAGAGTTTTTTTTTTAGGAATACTATTGAAATAGCTAAGTTTTGGCATATTTTACTACGTTCAAAGGTTAAATAATTGCTTTTAACAAAAGTTCTAATAAAAATCCGTTTTGTGAATTTAGTGCACAAAATAAAACCTTTAAATTGGAGGTATATTTTACTAATGGAATGTTTTTATTACGACTTTTTACTCGAAGAGATTTTAAAATAAAGTTTCAGTTGCCCTAAACACATAAAGAAAGCAATTTTGAATTTCCCTACACAATTATATATAGCATTATCATGACCTTTTCCTGTGACATGTTTACAGCCGCACTAGTTTAGTGGTCAAGGTCATGGAGTCGTGGCTGGCGTGTCATGAGTTTGAACCTAGTACTGTTAAGGACCCACCGTGTAGAAGGGGACGATGCCCGTTGAATCTGTTCTCAAAGATCCTTCCATGGATGTGGCAGTTAGGAGGGGTGTTAACTCAGGTGTCGCTCTCGTCATTTGACCATGGTTTAAAATTACGAGATCCGTCGCCAATAGCCCTCAAATAGCGAAATAGTACGACGTTAAAAAACTCTCCCTCTCACTTGTGACACATTTACGCAGTACAACAATCTCGGAACTGTACTGTGACTGCAATTACGTGGCCGTGATAGCCAAGTGGTTAAGGTAATAGACTCTCGGGCGGTGTGTCATGAATTCAAGCCAGTACCACTAAAGACTTGCCTTGTAGGGGAGCGATTCACGTTGAATCCGTCGAAGCTCAAACGTCCTCCCGTTGGTGTGGTAGTTAGGAGAGGGGGAGCCAGCTTAGGTATCGTCCTCGTCGACCATGGTTCCAAATTACGAGGTCCGTCGCCCAAAGCCCTCGTGTAGCTGAACAGTGCGACGTTAATTTTCACTCACTCATTCACGCGAACTCGAGCCAGCTTTAGTTCTGTCAAGCAGAAGTAATATTAAACACATGCAGCAAGGGCGTAGCTACCGCTGTAACAGTCGTATCAACGATACGGGGGCCCCAAAATGTGCAAGAATAAATCGTAAAATTTTGAGAGTCACCCAAAAAGGGCCTGCAACGAATTTTGATACGGGGCCCACAGAGGATTAGCTACGCCAGTGACACGTTGAACTAATGTGTATGAAATCTATAGAAGCTGAAAGTCTTCACGTTGGTATGGTGTGGAGATCTGGAGAGGGAAGTGTCAGTTCCGGTTTCGTTCTCGTCACAGTTAGAAAGCTCATAATGACTAGCCCTCGTGTTTCTTTGATTGATTGATTGATTAAGTATTAACGTCGCACTGTTCAGCTACACGAGGGCTTTTGGCGACGGACCACGTAATTTTGAACCATGGTCAAGTGACGTGGACGACACCTGAGCTGGCACCCCCCTCTCCTAACTACCACACCACACCAACGGGAGGACATTTCAGCTCTCAACAGATTTAACGTGCATCGCTGCCCTACACGGCGGGTCTTTAGTGGTACTGGGCTCGAACTCGTGACAAGGCAAGCCACGGTCCGATACCTATACCACTCGGCTACCGCGGCCTCAAGTTTCTTTGAAGCGCGACGGTAATAAACAATGCTCAGAAATGCAATGCTGCTAAAAATTTGTATGTAATAAATTACATACTTTAGAGATTTGTTTGTTTGTTTTTTCAATAGATTCGGGAATTCTGCGAGATTAGCTTCGAGTTAAATTTTTAGCTATAATTTGTATTCTCGATTACTTTTATGCATGTTAAATGTCCCTTTTTTTTTTACTATCTTTATTAATTTAATTATTTTTCCTCCTTTTACATTAACTGGCAATTCTAAAAAGTCATGAAAAGTCAGATCCTTAATTTCATTACGCGTAAATTTGATTTTGAGACAGATTTACTTATTGTTCTAAAGGCTGCGGTAGTCCAGTTGTCAAGGTATCGGATCATGGCAGGCATGTCATGAGTTCGACCCCGGTACCACTAAAGACCCGCCGTGTAGGGCAGCGATACACGTCAAATCTGTCGAGAGCTGAAACGTCCTCCCTTTGGTGTGGTGTGGTAGTTAGGAGAGGGGTGGTGTCACTCAGATGTCGTCCACGTCGCTTGACCATGGTTCAAAATTACGTGGTCCGTCACGAAAAGCCCTCGTGTAGCTGAACAGTACATTAATATTCACTCACTCTAGTAATTGTTCTAAGTTTCGTATTGAAATTTCCTTTTCTTTTTACCAATAAGATTAGCATGTTTTTGATTAAAGAGCAAATAATTTCATTCGATGCTATCTATATATATGAAGGAGAAAAGAAACTTACTCGTCACGATATCTCCCGAACAACAGACTTAAAATTTGATAAGCATGTTACTTTCATGGAGTAGAGATCCGCTGAGAACGGATTTTCCAAACTTCGAACCCTAAGGGGCATTGCGAGTGCTTAATGTGTGTTATAGATTTCTTTCTTTCCCGTTTTTGAACTATTAGACTAACAGACATGAAATTCGGCATGCATGTTACTTTTGTTGAATTGAAATTGTTTCGAATCGGTCTTTCGGAAATCAACTCTCAAAAAGAGAAGGTTTACGGGAATTTTGGGGGGAAAAATTTGGGTTTTGAACTATTAGATTTAGACTTGAAATTTGACAAGCCTGTTTATTTTGTTGAGTAGAGATCCACTAAAAATGTGATTTGAGAAAAATCCACTTTGGTGGGGGAAGTTACGGGTGCGTAAAAGAACGATTAGGCAAGGAAGGTATCAGCAATTCACATTTATATAAACGGTATATATTCTTACAACATTACACAAAAAATGTCCAGCGAATCAAGCGGGTAAAGGCTAGTTAACTCAGATTTGTTCATTTAATTATTTATTCATTTTTTTTCTGAAGAAGACAATAAAGTATATCAAATTAGCTATAACTATACTGTATGAAAGGGAACTGAGTGAAAGATAAGAAGTAATACAAAAAAAAAAAAAATAAAAGTCAATTCCTACTTGGGTCAAAAAGGAAATATTTTGTTTTAGTTATTTTTTATTAAATAATTACAATTAATATAAATATGTATATACATATGACAGAATCACAATAATATGTGACAAAATAGAAAGCTATTTTCCTTGCAATTTTCCATTTTCCTTTCTATGTATGGTGTTGGGCTATTTTTTTGTTACTATTTATTCATTAATTAAAGTTAATTATTCCTATAAAATAGAAAAGTAAAAAAGAAATCACATTCTCAGAAATTAGGCTAACCCAGATGGGATTCGACCCCACGCTCTTTGGATTAGAAATCCAACGCGCTATCCATTGCACTACAGGGACACAAGGAGCGATTTTCCTTTTTATATATGGTTTTGGACTATTATTTGTGTTTGTTACTATTTATTCATTAATTAAATAAAATTAATGAATTAATATTTGCAAAAAACTGTATTAAACATCAAGTGTCATTCACTAAAAGTTTTTAAAAAAATGTATTTGAACTTGAGTTGATGAATAAAAAGTATTTTATTAACGATTGAAAATTTGAACAAGATATATATATAGAGGGAATGTGAATTAATAGTAGGAATATTGAGAAATACAGGTAAAGCATACAGAATTTAATTCTTTAAAGTAATGAAAAAGTACACTGTGTGTGTGAATTCAAGTAAGTCAAAAATATTTCGCTGAAAAAAATACTAGATTTATCGCTTAGTTTCCCTTTCAATGTTCAAAATTGAATCAGGCGTATTCATGAATAAATTAAATATTCCTTATAATGCTTCACATGATTTTTTTTCAGTCTCTGCACAAAATTGATTTATCATTTTTTTATAAATATATTTTTTTAAAAAGTGTTTTTTACTGAACACTAAAGAAATTATTTATCTACTTCACATGTTTCGTTATTTAAATAAAAAGTAGTTTTATATGAACAAAGAATTTTAAATAATGGAAAAAATTTAAGATGAATGAAATTTCTAATATTTTACTTCTTAAATAAAGTAAAACTTTAATTTAAATTATTTATGTTGCACCACCAATTTTTATTCACTTATTGTGTGGTGGTACAAAAAATGTACCACTTGTTTGATTGCCTCAGAAATTGATGCTAGATGGCAAAATCTCTGAACCACCACAGAGGTTAACTCCTAGCAGTTACTCAAGTTTCAAATAGATGTCAGAAGCTCATTGTATTCATTGAGTTTATGCAATAGCTCATTCTTTGATCAGCTGAGAGTCTGTTGAGTGGTGTTTTTTGGAAGTGGCTGTGTTGTGTATTTTTAAGTGTAAATGAAAGGGATTCTTGTGATATTTGATACGAATCAGGTAATTACACATACTACACTTACTTCCAAAAGTTAAGCAGGAAGATGTAAAATGCAGCAAAATCAACAAATACTGCTTTGATTGATACAAACTTTGGCAGTAAAGTAGCATATATATTTATACATAAAATAAAATCAATAATTATATACAGAAATGAAAACAATATTAAATTTTTGTAAGTTATCAGATAATGTCATACTGGAGACTTAAATACAATTATGTATAAGGCGAAAATAAACAGCATAAAATGAAAAAAAGGACATTAATAGGGTATGTGATTTCCCCTCATCTGTATGCAAAGTTTACACCTTCTGACCATGCTTTCAATTAGGTGGTCAACCACCGCAGAATTAAGCAATCGCCATTCTTCTTGTAGAGCAGTTTCCAGCTCAATAAGAGTGGCTGGAGGGGGGAAACGTGAAGATACAGCACGGCCGAGAGCATCCCTAAGATTTTCAATGGGATTAAGGTCGGGCGAATATGCCAGCCACGCCATACGCGCAATCATTTCACTCTCCAGGTAGTCATCGACGATGTCAGCTCTATGGGGACGTGCGTTATCGTCCATTAAAACAAAAGCAGGGCCAACTGCTGCAGCGTACAATCTCACAATGGNTCTCCAGGTAGTCATCGACGATGTCAGCTCTATGGGGACGTACGTTACTGTCCTTTAAAATAAAAGTAGAACCAACTGCTGCAGCGTACAATCTCACAATGGGTTCTAGGACTTCATCTCGATACCGGACAGCCCTCACAGAGCCCCGTTTAAAGATGTGCAGGTCGGTGCGGTATCCTAATGAAATCCCTGCCCACACCATAATGCTTCCCCTTCGGAATGCGTGATGTTCGGTGATGTTTTGGGGCTGATTGTGTGTTCCTTGTTTACGCCATATCCTTATACGCTTGTCATCTGGCTCCAGAGCAAATGTTGGCTCATCAGTAAACATGACATTGCTCCAGTCAGACACATTCCAATTGCCATGTTCCCGGCACCACTTTAATCGTGCCCCTCTTGATTGGACGGATAGAGGAACACAGAATCGAGGTACCCGGGAATACAGTCTATTGATATGTAATCTTCGGCGTACAGTAGCTGCAAATATAGCCTTACTAATGGACGCTGTAGCCATAGATGTCACACGTGTGGAGGTCGCTCTGCGATTCCGCTGGGCTACAATGGTAATATATCGATCTTCCGCGGGGGTTGTAACCCTTGGGTGACCACCTACGGGCCTTCGGGGTGGTCTGGAATTGTTTCCATAAACGTGAAATTACAGAATGATGAGTGCCGAAGAAAAGAGGAACATCTGTGATGAACTGTCCTGTTTCAATGCGCCCCACAGCATGCCAGCGCTCAGAATCTTCCATTCGTTTTCTGGAAGTCATAGTAACACGTATGTCTTGAAAACAAATCTTGAAACACAACAATTGAAAGTTTTAAACGCCTTCTATCAGCACTTACAATCAACTTCTGTAACCCTTCATAAAGCTGGCTTCTTATAAATCTGCCCTTTTTGCATATTTCTTGACATGAAAGCACAATTGGCTGTTACCTAACATATTTGCATACTTCCATCTACCTCAGCGAATTGCATCCAATTCTGATTGGCTTCCGGAAATTAGCATTTTCCTCTCCGTTCTTAACTTTTGGAAGTGAGTGTATATTGATGAAAAAAAAATTACGTATTATAAGAAATAGTAAATAACTCAAGCATGGTAATTCTGCATGCATATATAACGAAGTGTTGTCGTAGGTACTAATAATCGCATGATTAAGAGAGCGTGTGTGGTGGAAAAGATTTATATTCTTTTCTTTATTTATATGAAAT
>BMAV01007124.1:0-13305 GCA_019973955.1 Trichonephila inaurata madagascariensis
TTTTCTAAAATTTTCTTCCGATATAAAAGATTTATCTGCTCCGGTGTCCCAAAAGCGCTTTCAAAAATGTGTTATTTAATAAAATAGGCACGGGGGGAAGTTCTACGGGTGCTATACATATCGGAGAATTAGTCTCTCTTGTCGACACCTCTTGAGGTTGATCATTAACCTTTACAATATTTAATCGTCCCTTTGCGTCCTTTTGCCCCGATTGAAATTATCACTCGAACCCTTATTTCTACGGTCCCTCTATTAAAATTATCATTTCGCTCATTTCGAAATGAGTAACCCTGTTGCTGAATCTTTGATCATTATTATTAAACCTATTCCTCTCGAACCCTCTATTATTTTGACGGCTATTCTCGTAAAACTCATTTCTGTTATTTGGTCTACTCCTTATTTCCGAATTCCTCCAGTTTCTACCATTAGCTTCAAAATTAGGCATCCTATGCGCATTTTGACCTCGTCTTTCTATATTATGGTTCTGATAACCCCTTTGTGATTTGCAAGAATATCTCTCTTCGAATTTAGCCAGGACTTCTAAAAGTTGTATCGTATTTTGTGGATTTCTAACTTCCACATAGTCCTGTACCTGTGGTTCGAGTCGAACTAAAATATGATCCACTAAGTCTGCTTGGGACATTCCTAATTCTAAACTTCTCTCTATTTTTAGTAATCTATAAACGAAATCAGTCGCCTCCTGATTTCTTCCCTGTTGTGATGCATAAAACTCCGACTGTAGTTCTTTTTTATTTTTGATCGCGGGAAAAGCCTTCGCTAATTCAGCTTTGAGCTGCGCAAAATCCGTGGCTGTATTTTGCACCAACAACGAACCAAATATCGAATACCAATCTTGAGCCCTTCCCCTGAGATGACTTTTTAAGTAAGCACATGACAGATTACTTGGGATTTCAAGTAACTGAATATTGTTATCGATGCACTCGATAAACTCAGCAACATTCTCCGACCCTGAAAGAAACCATTTCAGGTAGAATTGTATTTCCACCTACATTACCTAACCCAGAATTAAATACGTTCGGGCGCCATTGTGACATTACCGCCCTGTGATGACCATGTCTAGCCGGTTCCGCGTAAGCTAGAGGTGTGGGATTATCAAAATGATGAGACATAATTCTTAATACAACTTTTATTAAGAGTAACTTATAATACTTAAATTCTAATTTTGACAATTATTAATTAAAGTGAGAGTCAAGCCCGAATTAAATCACGTATTTAAGTCAGATCACGCAATTAGATCCTCTATCTCAATTATCCTAAATAATCCTGTTATCTGATTACTTATATCTAATATTACCTTTTCCTGTTCTGGTCCCTTGACCTAGAGAATATAATCTATAACTTTATCTATGAAGATTCTTGATCCGCAATGTAGCTAATTCTTGACTGCTTATTCTTGGTCCGCAAGATTTCACACTAAGCTTTGTCACGCTATTGATCAGAATGATTCCACACTACAACCTCTGAGCCTGCTACCCTATGCTATGATATATTATCTTCTGCTATCTATGTTTGCCACGTTATCCTTTTATAGTATATCTCATTTACATATTCGATCCGTTTCTCTTCTTGGTATTGGGTTGGAAAGTTTTGCCATTAATCGTGGCCGTCAAAGAACATAGGAGTCATGTTAATCAGAAAGACGCGAGAGACGTCACAACATTTCTTTACGAAATTTATATAATGTTTCGAATCTTTCTGAATTTAAATAAAGGTTTTATTTCTGGAAAACATTAAAGTTTCGGAACTTTCCCCGAGTAAACGAGTGCAGTCATTTCAAAATCTATACATTACATTTTACTCTAGCTGTTGCGCAGCTTGACGCATTTCCGAACTTCCACATCATGCGCCAGAGGGGAAAACAAAAACACCTTTCCGAACTCGATAATATTTCGAATTTTTCGATTTCGGTATGCATTTTATTTGGGGAGGAAACGTTTACAGTGTAGTAAAACAGTAAAATTTCCGTACGTTTCACTAGTAAGCGAGTGAGTTCATTTCGGTATCAGTTCTTTGCCTTTTCTCTTGCTTCTGGGAAGCGTGACATATCTCCGCACTGCCACACCACACGCCACGGTGGAAAGCGACGAAACCTCGCGAACTCGAATGATTTTTGAAATTATTCGATTTCGACATGCATTGTATGAAGTGAAAAAACATTGGCAGTTTTAATAAAATATTAAAATTTCGGTACATTCCTCGGATAAACAACTGTAGTTACTTCGATATCGGTTTATTGCTTTTTGCTCTTGTTATTGTGAAGTGTGACACATTCCCGAACTTCCACACCACACGCCAGAGGAAGAAAACGGTGAGATCTGGCAAATTTCAATAACATTATAAAGTACTCAATTTCAACATGCACTGTATTTCAAAGGAAAAAACATTGACTCTGTAATAAAGCATTTCAATTTCGGTGTGTTCCCCAGATAAACGAGTGGAGTTATTTCGGTATAGGTTTATTACTTTTTCTCGCTGCTGCAGAGCATTACGTGTGACTACCATGCCGCGCAGACTGCCAAGATTAACACAACCTAGCAAATTTCGAAAAAACTATAAATTTTCGACATAAAATTTGGATTGTAAAAGAAACGAAAGACTTTTGGATACGATTCATTCCGCTAGTACGGACAGGAACATTTATTTGTTTCCGAAACACATGCATGGTTGATAGTGATGGACTGCCACACTACTCCAGCAGTCGAAAATAAAATCGAATCGCGAACTTTGATATTTCGGATAACTCGATTTCAGATAGATTTACATCGCACTATAAAGCTGCAAGAGGGCTATTTGCGACGGACCTCGTGATTTTTAAACCGTGATCAAGTGATGAGGGCGACGCCTGAGCTGACAACCCCCTCTCCTAATCACCATACCACACCAACGGGAGGACATTTGAACCACGACATATTTAACGAGCATCGGCCTCCTCTGCATGGCGGGTCTTCAGTGGTATTAGAAGTCCACTGAAGGTTCTTCACCACTAGATTGCTGCGGCCACTATTCGATTGCAATGAACGTTATACACTGGTGTGCAAAACTTAAGCAACAATGTAAAAATTTAGCAGATAGCCATGAAATTGCAGAAAAGAAGGTCTGGAGATCAGTACAGTGAACACGAAAGTAAGTAGAAACGTCATGCGTATGCAAATATCAGGAACAAAACGTCAGAAACGATGTTAGCGTACGCAAAACGCGTGTTTTCTTCTCGCGCTGCTCAACAGTAGAATAAAATGAAGGACAGAGATGCAATTCAACATATTCGCTGCAAGTGCCAGTGAGTCAGTTCGTGAAATATGGCTAGAAGAAATCACCTAGACGACTTCACACGTGGAAGAATGATCGGAAAGCTGGAGGAGGGGCGTACAGTCACCAGTGTAGCTGCAGAGTTCGAATCAACCAAAGTGTCTTTTCCCGCGCGCTTGGAAATCTTTCCCAAAACCACAGGTGCAACTGTTAGAAAGGTTGGTGGTAACCGCCCGAGGACGAAACGCGGGGGATGACCGATATATCATCCTGCAGGCGAAAAGAGGTCGACAGCCGCGCACGCCATTGCTCAGAAACTCAAACAGCAAGGGTCGACAATGCGGGTTTAGGGGCCCAGACGCCTTAAAAAAAGGGGCCTTTTCGCCCACCGTCCTGAACGCTGCCTCCCGTAAAAATGGCCACAGAAGCCACCGTTCAGGGCCAGAGAGCAAAAAAATGGACAATGATCAATGGAGTCTTCCCTTTACGGATGAGATGGTTCAGTCCCGAACCGATTCTCAACGCTTTTTGATTTGGAGAGAGATGGGGACCCTTTTACCCCGAACATCAAGGAAAGACATCGTTATGGTGGTCCGGGAGTTCTTTTTCGTGGTATTATGTTGAATGGCGGAACTGAGCTTCACATTTTCGACAGAGGGTCTGAAAAGGGGGGATCGCTAGGGAGAGGTACTTCTTCCCCACTATTTTTTTTCGAGGTGCCATTGGCCCAGACTTCATTTTTATGGATGACAATGCACGGCCACATCGCACCTTGTGTTGAGGAGTGTTGAAAGTGAAGATATCCCCAAGGAGTGGCCAGCGTGTTCCCCAGATTTAAACCCCATCGAACATGTGTGAGATGTTTGGGGAGACGTATTGCCACACGTTTACATCATCCGAGAAAAAACCCAGATGTTATTGAGGGAATGGGCACCCCCTCCTCAAGAAATGTTTCACCAGCTGGTTCTGAGTATGCGGAGACGGTGGAAGGAACCATTGTATTAAGGGGGGGGATATACCATAGTAAGAAACACTGTTTGTTGTTCTTCCGGTTGGGATAGACAATCATGAGTCAGAAAAGCGTTCAATAAAGCTTGTTTTGTTTGATTCCATACCGATGGGTTGTTTTTTTTTCAGCGCCGATGCTTTGTCATCCAGATATAAACCCCCCTCATTTCAGAATTTCGTCTCTAGATATTTTGGGGAAGTTATGGCAATAAACCCACCTGTTGCTTAAGTTTTTCACACCAGTGTATTTCGACGAAACATCTATATTTGAACAGAACATTTATTTGAATACAAATTTATTTGACAAAACCTTAATGTATAATTTTCGCTTTCGGGAAAAAACCCCGGTTTCACTGACGAAATTCACACCACACCAGTAGTTTCAGCATCATATTTCGCGAAATTTAAAGTTTCGAATTCCGGGAAATGCGGCCTTGAAACACATGTTTTTCCCATAACTTTTGCCGGGGGACCGATTTTCGAAAACTCTAAAGAAAAAAAAAGATCTCCGTTCCCCACCCGAAGAGTCCTCTTTTAAAAATCAGTGAGCGTTCTTTTTTTTCGAAAACCGTTTTGGGCCCCCGGCCGCGGGCCCCTCCTGGGGGGGGCCCGAACGAAATATATTCCGAAAGTACTCGACGAGACCATCCTAATATGTGCTTTTTGAGGGTGGCCCCATAGAGAGTGAGTCGGGAGACCCCCCAAAAAGGAGGAAAAAGCTTCCTTTTAGCGGGGCCCCCCCTTGGGCCCAGAGCTGAAACTCCGGGGGTCCCTCGACGGGTGTACCCCCGATATGAGTTTTTCCCTGGAAACCCCGTAAACACGGGGCCCCCCATGGGACCCCCGGTCCACGGGGTCCCCTTCGAGACAGGGCCCGAACGAATACATTTTCGTGATCTCCTCACAAACCTTTCCGAATCTGTAAAGATTTGAGCGGCCCTTTCCCCTTCTTTTAATTATCGACGATCCAAAAAGCCGAAAAAGAGGCGAAATTTGTCCAAGTCCCCACTTGGAAACACTTTATTTGGGAAAAACTTTTGTGTTTAAATTTTTTTAGAACATTTTTTAAGAAAAGAAAGCCCTATTGAATGCGCACATTACGAGTTGTCATTTATAAAAATCCGACCGTAAATTAGTTTTTATTCGGGAAAACGGGAAAAATTTTTTCCCGGAAAAGCTCATTTTTCTCGAATAACTTTCGAAAGAACGATCCCTTTCTCCAAAATGTCCCACCAAAAGGTAGATCTCTCGATTCCTCGCAAAAGTACATGACTTTTTTAGAAAAATACAGGTAAGTTATTTTTTTATGAATTTTCGAACGTTCCGGAAGTGCGGCCTTCCGAAACACATGTTTTCTCGATAACTTTCGTTCTAATGAACCGATTTACAAACACTCTAAAGAAAAAGAAAGATCTCGTCGTTCCGCACGCGACGAGTTGTGTTTTTCGAAAATCCGTCGAGCCGTTCTTTTTTTATTCGGGAAAAACCTAGTTTTTGGGTTCCCCTCCTGGGAGGGGCCCCCAAACGAATATATATTCCGAAAGTACTCGACGAGACCTATCCGAATATGTGCTTTTTGTGAGGGTGGCCCCCATAGCGAGTGAGTCGGGGGACCCCGAAAAATAAAAAATAAAAAGTTCGAGGGGCCACGGCAGGGCCCCCTTTCCACCGAGACCTTAGCGAACCGAGTGGGTTTCTCGACGCGACGAGCCGCGCCCCCGGTATCGTTTTCGTGCGGAAACCTTTAAAAACGACGGAGTTACGAGGGTCCCTCGCGAAAGGGGGGGGCTTCTGTTCCCGGGCCCCCTTCGAGACGGGGGCCCGAAACAATATATTTTCGTGACGTACTCGACGAGACCTTTCCGAATACGTGTCTCTCTCGCGGATCGTCTCGACGGCTCGCGGCGGACGCGCGGTTTCGCGAAACTGGTTTTCTCCCTCGGGCCTCCTCGGGTCCCGACGGAGATTTCGATGTTTTCGGAATCCCCGCGACGAGACCTTCCGAAAATGTAAAGTTTTCGCGGTGGCCCCGCGGTTCCCGATTTATTCGAAAACAACGATTTTTCCAGGTGAGTTGTCGATCAGGGATTCCCCTTTACCTGTATCTCGAAACGGTCGGACGGGGCGTACTTGTAGTCGTTGCCAAACAGTACGGATGGAGCGGAAGATGATGCGACGGTGTACAGGTATCGAATGACGTCACTCTCTGTCGTCTCCGACTTCGATTTCGCATTTCGGAGGCTTTTTTAGGTTTCCCGACTTGGAAAAAAATACCCGAATTTTTTTTTCCCTCCTTCTCGCCGTATCTCCCTTTAAAAAAAATTCCCACGACGAAAACGGACGAAAAGCGGACGATTCCGAGGAAAACCAAAGTGCTCGCCTCGACAATAACGGCTCTCTTTTTTAAAAATCGTTTCTAAAAAATCGGACGAAATTTTTCAATTTTTTCCCCCCCGAAAACACTTTTTCATCGAATCGCTAATGAAAGAACAGGCTCTTTCTCCAAAGTGTAACACCCGAAGGTAGAGCTCTCGATTACTCACAAGAGTATATAACTTTTTTACCGATCGACCGGTAATTTTTTTTTTATGAATTTTCAAAGGTTCCGGAAGTCCCCGCCGTCGAAGCACTTTTTTCCGAATAACTCCCTTTCGTATTAACTTATTTAGAAAATTTTTGAAAGGAAAGAAAGATCTATTAAATGCGCACGTTATGAGTCGTCACTTAGAAAAATCCGTCGGGAATTTATTTTTTTATAAAGGAAAAAGTTAAAACTCTTTCCCCGGAAAAGCTCTTTTTTTTCGAATAACTCTTTAAAGAACACTATTTTTTTGGAAAAGTATCCAAAATAAAGGTAGATCTCTCGATTCCTCGCAAAAGTGCATGACTTTTTTAGAAAAATATAGGTAACTTATTTTTTTATGAATTTTTGAAGGTTCCGGGAGTTTGACCTTGAGAATTCCTGTTTTTTTAATAACTTTCGTTCTAATGGACCGATCGACGAAAACTTTAAGGTAAAAGAAAGATCTCGTCGTTCCGCACCCGAAGAGTCTTCTTTTTTGAAAATCCGTCGAGCCGTTCTTTTTTTATTCGGGGAAAACCTAGTTTCGAGGCCCCCATAGGGCCTTCCAGGGGCCCACAATGTATATTTTCGTGATCTACTCGACGAGACCTTTCCGAATCTGTAAAGATTTCGAGCCTGGCCCTTTGCGTTCTTTAATTATCGACCATCCAAAATGCGTAAAAAGGAGGCGAAATTTTGTCGAAGTCCCCACTTTCGTAACACATATTTCTGAATAACTCCCTTTTATATTAACTTATTTAGAAACACTTTGAAGAAAATGAAAGCCCTCTTGATTGCGCACATTATGAGTTGTCATTTATAAAAATCCGACCGTAAATTAGTTTTTTATTCGGGAAAACGGGAAAATTTTTTCCCCGGAAAAGCTCATTTTCCTCTAATAACTTTTGAAAGAACCATCCCTTTCTCCAAAATGTCCCACCAAAAGGTAGATCTCTCGATTCCTCGCAAAAGTACGTATAGTTTTTACGGATAGACCGGTAATTTATTTTTTTATGAATTTTCGAACGTTCCGGAAGTGCGGCCTTCCGAAACACATGTTTTCTCGATAACTTTCGTTTCTGTGCACCGATTGACGCAAACTCTCAAGAAAAAGAAAGATCTCGTCGTTCCGCACCCGAAGAGTCCTCTCTTTTGAAAATCCGTCGAGCCGATCTTTTTTTATTCGGGAAAAACCTAGTTTTTGGGCCCCCCTCGGCCGCGGGGCCCCCCTCCTGGGAGGGGCCCGAACGAATATATATTCCGAAAGTACTCGACGAGACCTTTCCGAATATGTGCTTTGTGTGAGGGTGGCCCCCATAGCGAGTGAGTCGCGGGACCCGCAAAATCGCAGGAAAACAGATTGGAAGGGCCCCAGCGGGGCCCCCTTTCGGGCCAGGGCTTCTAAACTCCTACGGGTGTCTCCACTCTACGAGACGTATCCGCGGTATCGTTTTGGTGCGGAAACTCCCGTAAACACGAGAGTTACTGTGGTTGGGTCTCCTGGACCGGGCGCGACCGTTTGTGTAACGAAACACTTTTTCCGGAATAACTTTCGTTCCCCTGCACCTATTTACACAATCTTTTAAAAACCGGAAAGGTCTTCTTTTTCCGCACGTAAAGAGTCATATTTCTTGAAAATCCGTCGAGCCGTTCTTTTTATTCGGGAAAACCTAGTTTTGCCCCCCTTGCGCCCCCCGGAGGGCCCAAACGAATATATTTTCGTGATCTACTCGACGAGACCTTTCAGAATCTGCAAAGAGTTCGAGTCTGGCCCTTTCCGTTCTTTAATTATGGACGATCCAAAATGCGTAAAAAGGAGGCGAAATTTTGTCGAAGTCCCCACTTTCGTAACACATATTTCTGAATAACTCCCTTTTATATTAACTTATTTAGAAACTCTCTTTTACTCTTGATTGCCACATTAAAAGTGTCATTTGTGAAAATCCGACCGTAAATTATTTTTTTATTCGGAAAACGGGAAAAAATTTTTCCCGGAAAAGCTCATTTTCCTCCAGTAACTTTTGAAAGAACACACTGTTCCTCGAAAATGTCCCAAATAAAGGTAGATCTCGCGATTACTCGCAAAAGTACATAAAGTTTTTAAAAATAGACCGGTAATTTATTTTTATGAATTTTCGAAGGTTCCGGAAGTGCGGCCTTCGGAATTCGTTTTTTTCGAATAACTTTCGTTCCGGTGCACCGATTTACGAAAACTTTAAAGAAAAAGAAAGATCTCGTCGTTCCGCACGCGACGAGTGCTGCTTTCGGAAAATCCGTCGAGCCGTTTTTTTTTATGAGGGAAAATCGTGTGTTTTACCACTTTTTTAGAGAGAACGAGCGTACCTCCCGAACGAAGCGCTTCTCGCGTTCCAAAATCGGGCTCCCGGTCCGTCGCAAGACGCGGGACGCGAATCCAGAGACGGAAACGAAAAACTTTATTATTTTTTACGAATTTTTTTTCGTTTCGGCGCTTTCGGGGCCCCCGGGCCCCCCGAGGTTGCCGTCGCTTCGAAACTCCGGGCCCGCGTTCCTCTCGCCGAGAGCTTTCCGAAAACGCAAACCTTTTCTCCGCCCTCCCCGCGGTTCGGGAGTTACGAGCGTTTGAAAAAACGTAAAAAAAACGAAACCCCCGATTTTCAGAGGGTCGCGGGGGGCCCCCCGTCGGGCGGAGGACTTCGAAATTTCAGAGTCGCGCTCTCCTCCACCCCGAGCACCCGCGGTAATTTTTTCGAGCCGAAATTCGGGGGCTCCCGAGTTCCGGGACCCCTGTCGCCTCGGCCGATCGGGGACCCCCCTTCCGGGGCTCGCTCTGGGGACTGTCGTTCCCAAAGTCGCATTTTCTCGAAGGACTCGACGAGACCTTTCGGAATATGTAAAGATTTCGAGGATGGCCCCGTTCGTTCGTGAATTACGGGCCCCCCCCCAGTTTCCGTCGGGAGGAGTCACCGCCCCGTGGGGAGTTTTTCCCCGGTCCACGATCCCCCTTCGAGAAAAGGGCCCGAACGAATACATTTTCGTGATTTTACCGAGAGACCTTCCGAATCTGTAAAAGATTTCGAGTGGGGGCCCCCTTTCGGTTTTTTAATTATCGACGACCCAAAAAATGCGAAAAAAAGGAGGCGAAATTTTGTCAAAGCCCCCACTTTGGAAACACTTTATTTGGAATAGCCTTTGTGTTTATTAATTTATTTAGAACTTTTTTGAAGAAAAAAAAAACCCCTTTATTGAATGGACATTACGAGTTGTCATTTATAAAAATCCGACCGTAAATTGTTTTTTTTTCGGGGAAAAAAGGAAAAAATTTTTCCCCCGGGAAAAACCATTTTCCTCTAGTAACTTTTGAAAAAACACACTGTTCGAAAAACCCAAATAAAGGTAGATTCTGATTACCGCAAAAATACATAAAAATTTTTAAAAATAGACCGGGAATTTATTTTTTTTGAATTTTCGAAGGTTCCGAAGTGCGGCCTTTGGGAAATTGTTTTTTTGAATAACTTTTTTCCGGTGCCAAAGATTTACGAAAACTTTAAAGAAAAAAAAAAGATCTCGCCCTTCCGCACGCGACGAAAATGCTGTTTTCGGGAAAAAAAGTCGGGCCGTTTTGTTTTTGAGGGGAAAAACGTGTGTTTTACCACTTTTTAAAAGAGAACGAGCGTACCTCCCGAACGAAGGGGCCTCGCGTTCCAAAAAACCTTTCCCCTTCCGTCGCGAGACGCGGACGCGAATCCGGGGACGGAAACGAAAAAATTTATTATTTTTACGAATTTTTTTGTTTTCGGCGCTTTCGGGGGCCCCCCCCCCCCTGAAGTCGCCGTCGCTTCGAAACCCGGGCCCCGTTTTTTTGCCGAGAGTTTCCGAAAACGCAAAACCTTTTTCCGCCCCTCCCCCCAGTTCGGGAGTTACGAGCGTTTGAAAAAAAAGTAAAAAAAAGAAACCCCGATTTTCAGAAAGGGGCGGGGGGCCCCCCGTCGGGGGGGAGGACTGCGAAATTTGGGGTCGCGCCCCCTCCACCCCGAGCACCCGCGGTAATTTTTTTTTGAGCCGAAATTCCCGGGACCCCGAGTTCCGGGACCCCTGCCTCCTCGGGCCGATCGGGGGCCCCCTTTCCCGGGGGTCCGCTCTGGGACCGGTTCCCCCAAATCGCATTTTTTTGAAGGACTGACGAGACCTTTTAAATTTTAAAGATTTCGAGGATGGCCCCGTTCGTTCAGAAAAAACGGCCCCCCGAGTTTCCGTCTGAGGAGCCCGGGGCCGCCCCTGTGAGATTTGGCCCCCGGTCCACGGAGTCCCCTTCGAGACAGGGGCCCCAACGAATACATTTTTTGATCTCCCCGACGAGACCTTTCCGAATCTGTAAAGATTTCGAGGGGCCCCGGTTTTTTTAATTATCGACGATCCAAAATGCGAAAAAAGGAGGGAAATTTTGCAAAGTCCCCACTTTGGAAACACTTTATTTGGAATAACTTTTTGTTTTATTAACTTATTTAGAAACTTTGAAGAATTGAAACCCCTTTTTGATTGGAGATTAAAATTTTAATTTGTGAAAATCCGACCGAAAATTTTTATTTTTATTCGGGAAAAGGGAAAAATTTTTTTTTTTCCGAAAAGCTCATTTTTTTTAATAACTTTTGAAAGAACACACTTTTCCCCAAAAATGCCCCAAATAAAGGTAGATCCCCGATTCCTCCAAAAGTACATAAAGTTTTAAAAAATAGCCCGGGTAATTTTTTTTTTTGTTTTTGAACTTTCCCGGGAAGGCGGCCTTCCGAAAACATTTTTTTCCGATAACTTTCTTTCCCCGTGCACCGATTGACAAAAAACCTAAAAAAAAAAAGAAAGATCTTGTCGTTTCGCACGCGACGAGTTCTGTTTTTTTAAAAAATGTCGACCCGTTTTTTTTTTGGGAAAAACACCGTTTTGGGCCCCTGGCCCTCCGGGGGGCCCAAGAATATATATTCCGAAAGTACTGACGAGACCTTTTCCGAATATGGTTGTGTGAGGGTGGCCCCATAGCGAGTGAGTTGGGGACACCAAAATCTCAGGAAAACAGATTGAAGGGCCCCCGCGGGCCCCCTTTTGGGGCCCGGGCTTCAAAACCCTGGGTGTTCCACTCTACGAGATATCCGCGGTATCGTTTTTTGCGGAAACCCCGAAACACGAGAGTTTGGGTTGGGCCCGGGGCCGGGGGCGACTGTTTTGTAACGAAACACTTTTTACAGCCTTCACTCGATCGAGCCAACATTTTGTTACGAATAAATTGAATCATTTTGAAATTTAAACATTGTTATGAATTTTATTCGTTTTCAATTCCTTTTTGGGTTAATTAATTTTTTAAACCGTATTGACGCCTTTTAACCCTCAACTGAACTCAGTAACGTGAATATATTCATAACAAAAATAAGAAAAAGCGCTTTAAGTTAAACTCAATTGACCTCGATGATTTGTACCATTTATACTGAAGGAAACACACACAATATTTTTTTTTAATTTGTCCATAGGAAAATCAAAAAACAAAGAGAAAAAGGATTCTTACTTGAAGAGTATTTAAAGAAAAAAATAAATTTTTTAAATCTTTGAAAATGCAATTTTGAGCGCGTTTTTTTTGAATTTTTTATATTTATCTCGCCTATTCATTTCGTCCTTTTCGTTGGGATGATCTGGCGGTTAAAAGGGCAAAAAGAAAGAATATCACAGTTAATCGTTATTCGAAAAGTCGGAAATACGAGAAGAATCTAATTTTTTTTGTTTGTTAAATGCAACGAAAGTACCATAAAAATATTATTTTTTTTAACTTTTTTGGGTTTAAATTTTCGACTGTTAATTTCTGCACTATTCCTTCCTACTTTTAAGATTTTTTTTTTTCACTGTACTTTTAAAATATAATGGCCTTCCGTTGGAGTTTGAGTATAATTCATCGGGGTAGAAATATGATTTTACCCCAAAGATCGATTTGACGATAAAACAAAAAATCAAGTGAAAAAAAAGTTTAGCTTAAAAAAAAGAATGAACCTTTTTTCGCATTAAAAAATTCAGAAGCTAAAAAATTGTGCAAGTCACCGAAAAGAATGGTCCTACACCGCCGTGTTCCAATTCAAAAAGGGTGAAAATAAATATAACAACGGAAATTAATATTATGGAGATGATGAGATGTGCAAAATTACCGTTCGGTATAAAAGCTATTTTTAAAATTTTTTATTATTAAAACATATTTTCCCACAACATGGAAAACATTCAAATAATAGATTCAATTGTTTCAATAGCCAATGGCAAATCAAAAGGACTTTAAAAACTAAAACTAGAAGAATTAAAAATTTTTTTAAATATATTCATCACGTAAAAGATTTAAAAATTTTGAAAAATGTGCTTGTGCACTCCTACTGACATTGAATTTTTTTTTAAAGGGTCTTAAGCCATTTGTATCAACTATAACTAACCTTTTATAACCTTAATTTTACAAATTTTTTCCA
>BMAV01007125.1:0-64571 GCA_019973955.1 Trichonephila inaurata madagascariensis
TGAAAAAAATGTTTAAAATAACAATATTTTTGCTTATATGATAAGACTTCCAGAGGGCCTGAACTTTTTTTTTGAAAAATTCCCATTTTTTTGAGTTACTACCAATTGAAATAATTATCAGTGTTTTTCCGTTAAAATTTCTCCACTTTTTTATTAAAGGATGGATAAATCCACCTCTAATTAGTATATTTAAAAAATTTTAGTTCAGGTTCTGTACAGATGTCTGAGCATATGTAGGCAAAAAATTATTATTACAGAAATTTTCCAAAAAAGAAGAAAATATTTGGAAAATAAATAATTTATATTCTTTTTTTTTGCCAAAATAGTGCATTTAAGTCATTTTTTATTGTAAAAATTTTTTAAGAAAATTTTTGCGTGCAAATTGACCCTAACTTTTAAAAAAAAAAGCTTTCGTTTGTAGTTTTTTAAAAAAATCCAAACGTATTTGGGATACCAAGGAAATATTTATGATATTTTTATTTTGTGTTTATAATAATGCTGAAATTGGACTATTTTTATAAAAGATGACGGATTTTTAAAACCCTTTTTTTAAAATTCATGTTTATGTACCCAGATTTTTTGTTATAAAATCTTAAATTGCATAAGTGTTTTTAAAGCTATTGAGAAAAAAAGTCCGGGTCTATTATCTGCTATGGAACTCAAAAATTTTTAAGATTTTTTTGAAGGACCTTCGATGGGATATCATTTCTATAAAATATCTGAGATGCAAGAGGAGTGGCTGATATCCCTTTAACTTAAAGATGTGATAAGTCACATCCCAGAGTTTAGAAGAAATTTTAAATTTTTTAAATAGGAAGCACAAATGATCGGGGAAAATCCAAAATAAAACTCTAGGCATTTTTATTTATTTTTTCATTAATCCAGCAGTTAAGACCTTAGAATGTACATTTAACCAATGAGTACACACAGCAATTGTTTGAAATTTTTATATACGTATAATTTAAAAGATATCCATAAAGTTAAAAATAAAAAAAAAAAATTAGAAACAATATTGATCGATGGAGAATCAACGAATATAAACGCGTTTATCTAGTAGAGGAAACAATGCTAGTTTCGGCTTTGTTGGGCAAGAAAGAAAGCCCGAAGTTTTTAAAATTTATTTAAATTTTAGAATTTGCACCAAATTTTACTAATTAAGAATTTTGATTTTTTGCTAATAAATGTAGTGGGAGAAAAGAGTTTTAAAAATTTAAAAAATTAATAAAAAATTTCCTAGACCCAAAACACTTCTTCAAGAAAAATTTAAAATTTTTTTTGCTATATTGGTTGGAATATGAATTATATAAACCCTGATTTTAAAAAAAGGATTAAAAGTTTTCAGAATTAAAAGTAAAAAAAAAAAGAAAAAAGAATTTTGTAATTTTGTTTATTTCGCAAGAATTATTCGGGTTTTAAAAAAGTGTGTACATACATGTGACACAATTTCCTTTTTTTAATAATAATTTATTATTTTAGGAAGAGGGGGGTTTTTTCCTTTTTTGTCCGGGGGGGAAAAAACTGTAGACCCGGGCCCGGCAATGGCACCTCAAACCATCAAACCAGCTGTGAGGGGGTGTGTCACTGTAAAACAAAGGCAGGATTGAGACGTTCACCCGGCCCACACACGAACACTATTGTCATCACTACGAGATTAATCGTTTCGTCGCTAAAATGACCAGGTTCCATTCCGCTTCAGTCCATTTTCCCGGAGGCACCACCCAAATTGGAAACGTCGATAAGTGGGCGCGGGCAGCACGCGTAAGGGTGCAATGATCCCAAAAAGTCCTTCCGCCAGACACCTTTGTTGGCTGGGGAAGACGCAGGGGCCCCCAGGAAGTGTTACCATTGCCTAGATGGCGGACGATGAAGCAGTTGGCTGTACCCTGGCTTTAGATGTGGTGGTCTTTCGACGACTGGTCTGTCACGGACGCTTATGGTCTTTGTGTAAGTGACATTCTCGGGTCCACTGGTCCCAACATCTCCCCACAATACAATTAACGGCCTTTTACGAGCTACTGCCTAGCTGACCACCCAGCTTCCATCATGCCGATGATTCTCCTCTCAAACTGTAAGCTGCTCATTTGCTTTGAAAACGGCGTAATGGCATGTCTAACTTAGCTCTTCCTTTTTAAAAAAGATCCAGACTCAAACAGCTTTTGGGTTTCCTGTTTTATACCCCCGGAGAACCACGTTAAACGCCTTCTGCCGTATATACATAATGCGCAATCACGCTGCATTTCTAATCATTTGCATATCTTCCCGACATGTACCTTCAGGCCCAGTTTCGTTACGATCCCGCACTTACTTCTTGCTGAGCTAATTTTTTTTGGTCATGAGTGTACTTATATTACAAACGAGAAAACACTTTTTTTTAAACCGAATTTTGAACCAAATTTTTTCACTTTTTGTGCAAAATTTGGATAATACCATTCTACAAATGAAAAAATATTTTCGCGTGATTGTATTTTAAAATGAAGAAGTTTTCAAAAGTTCTATTAAAAATTTAAGTATTTTTGAAAAATCGCAAAAAAAAAAGTGTTAGGCATTTTATTTTTTAAATGACTGAATCTAAAAGAGAAAAGCCTGAACTTTTTTAGTGCAGAATATCGATTCAATAACACGAAAAAAATAATAATTCATACGGAATGATTTAGAAATCATTTTTATGAAAACTCATCAATTTTGACTCATTTTAGAGAAAATTGTAAAAAAAAGAAAGCATCATTATTTTTTAAAAGGAATTATACCATATCGTGGCGAAATAAATTATCTTTTCCCATTGGTAAATTTTTTTCCCTTGAAGAAAGAATAAGATGATGTTTGAAAAGGTCGAAAAATAGGGAAATTTTTTAAGCTCAACCCCTAAGCTGCTGCAGAATAAAAAAAAAATAAAAGGGGTAAAACCGAACCAAAATTAAAAACATCAAACCTAAAATTGTCATCCAAACTAAACGTGTATACAAAATTTCAGCTCAATCGGTTAAAGACATCAGCTTCAAACATGAGTTGCAAGATTCCACCCGAAAAAATAACTTTATTTAATATCTATACTATTAAAATTCGAAGGTAAACAAACGTATGCGACTAGGTGTATCTTTTCATGAACCGCAAGACGCAGAAGGTTCCAAAAAATTCGGAATGATCAGAGGAATCCGTTTTGACCATTTATATTCCGAAAATGCAATTAGTTAAAAAGATATTAATTAAAAAGCTTAAAACGCATAATTATTGCCATTTTTCCCGCCAGGTGGTGAAGTTCCAATTTTCCGAATATTTTTCTTATCCCAGACATTTTTAAAACACGATCTAATTACTTTTATGAGACTCAGATAAAAAAAAATAATTACAGAATCAGAAAGAACATTTACTTTGCCACGATACGGTATAATTTATTTTACAAAATAATGATATTTTCTATTTTTTATGTTTTTTCTTAAAATGAGTAAAAAATCGATACGTTTTATGAAAATGATTTCTAAATCCCCGATTGCATTTTCTTTCAGAAAAGGGGAATGATTTTCCAACACTAATAAAATTTTGTTTTTCTTTAGAATCAGTCTTTAAAAAAAATAAAATGTCAAAAATTTTTTTTTTATGATTTTTCAAAAAGTACTCAAAATTTTATTTAAATACTTAATTTTTCTTTATTTATAAAAATAATCTCATGAAACTTTTTCCGTGTGTAGAACAATATTATCTGTAATCTGATGGAAAAAATTGCTTAAAAATTAAGGTTTAAAAAAAAAATTTGTTTTTCGTTTTTTTATCCCCTTTTTGCGAGAAATATTTAAGCATTATTTTTTTTACATTTTTTTTTAAATATAACCGTTGTTTGCAATCGATATATGAAGTTTGAAGGCATTAACTTAAAAATGAAGCCCGAAAAAAATTTAAACTTTAACAAATAACGCAATGCCAAATTGAATATCTATTCCTTTTATTTCAACGGTATTTTATTTCTTTTTTCGAAGATTTCGTGGATCGGTCCCTTAGAGTGCTGGATTAGTATCTTTTGTACTCGGGTTCGAAACCACATAATTGCTTAGTTCCTATGATTTTTTTAAAAAAATACTCAAAATTTTATTCGGGTGTTTAATAAACCCCCAGTAATTTTGTAATTAAAAAAAAAATTTTTTTATCACAAAAGTATTTTTTTACAAAAAAACGATACTTTTTTCATATTGTTTTTTTTTTAAAAAAGCATCTATATCGATGCGTTTATATGAAAATGTTTTTTTAAAAAATCATGCTTTACTTTTACAGTTAGTGGTGATTTAAAAAATAAAATATCGAAAACTTCTTTTCTACGAATTTTTTTTTTGTGAGTGCAATAATTCATTACTTTTTGTGCCACTGAATGGCTGCACGTGTCAAGCTGCTTAAGAATCGGTGAATGTCTTAGTATTTGTATGATATCATGTACCTTTCTCTCAATTTTGTTATTGTTTGATATGATAGTATTTTCCAATACATGCAACAAATGGATCAATTAAATGCTAGCAATAATACAATTCTAGTATTAGAAAAGTATAGCAGGAAATGTGTAGCTCCTGTCCTGGACCCCAATTAGATTTAAAAACGCTAGTGTACATCTTCTGTGTGGGATGTTTTATTTATATCAAGCAATAATTTTAGATGTATTATTATTTTGTTTATTGTTATAATTTCGATTATTTTTATTGTAATTTGATTTTATTATTCCTATTATTTAAATCTTAACCTACTGTATGTAAGATGTGTTTCTATATGATGATATGTACTGTTTGATACACATTGAAAGTTGATTAAGGTATCCGACTACCCAAAAATCATGACTTTTCTTAAAAATTGACAAATTTCTTTTATGATTTTATTTTATAGGCAATTTTATTAGCTTTATAAAAATACCGAGTTTTTTTTTATTTTCCATTCACTAGAACAAAAACTGCAATTGTTTTTGTAAAAGCAGATATACCCTAACTTTACATAAGATGTCAAACTTTATAAAATGCGTTTTATTCGCGAAATGAGTTTTTTTCTAAAAACTCAAGCGGGGAAAAAGGGTTCCAAAAGTTTTGAAATAATTTTGTTGAAATTTGTGCGAATGTTCTTTTATAACAGTAGAAGTTTTTTAACGTTTCGTTTTAAAACCAAAACCCCCGTTTTATTAAAAAAAATTTCCTTTTCTTTATGTGAATATAAAAATTTTTTTTTAAGAAATTTTTCCTAAACTAAGAGAAACAGCTTTTATTTTTTGCAAAATTTAAAATATTCTTATCCGGGACGTCTTTTCCCAAAAAAGGAAATTTAAAAATAAATCAAAATTGAAAATAGAGCATTTGTTCTTTTTATTTTTGTACAGAGCGGACCCCCGTTTTTTAATTTTTTTTTGGGCCAATTTTACCTATTTTTTTTTCTTTTTAGTAGTAATAATTTACTTTTCTCTTTTTAATTTTAGCCTTATTTTCGTACTAAATAAATCTAATAACCACAAAAAATCTCCAAACATCCTTTTTTAAAAAAAAAGTTGTCGAAAAGGTTTCGGATCCCAAATAAATTTGTAAGAGAGAAAACCCTATGAAAAGGACCCCTCCAAAAAATTGAGGGAGGGGGGGAGGAAAAATGAAAGGGGATAATTTTATATCTAAAAAAAAAATTCCTATTTATCATCTAATTTTTTATTTTCCATGACATAGTCGAGTTTTTTAAATAAAAACACCAAATTTAAATTTTTTAGAACAAATATCTAAATACAAAAAGGGGGACCCCAAATTTAAATTTTTTAGTTTTCCCCATGTACAACCCAAGCTTTATTTTTCGAATCAAAACATAAATTAAAAGGTTTTATTTAGTTCTGGATATTAAACCAGCACAATTAAAAAAATTTTTGGATCACTTTTCAACCGTTTCTCTTTAAAGGGAAATTTATTGATTGAAAATAAATGTCGCACTGTTTTAGCTACACGAGGGTTTTTGGGGCGGACCACGTTCTTTGAACCATGGTCAAGTGACGTGGACGACACCCGAGCTAAAACACCCCTTTTAACTACCACACCACACCAACGGAAGGACCCTTTCGCCCCACGATTTAACGTGCATCAACCCCCCTACACGGCGGGGCTTTTGTGGTTTGGGGTGGAACTGTGACAAAAAAAGCCACGGTCCGATATCTATACCCCCTCGGCTCCCCGGCCACTTTTTGCGAAAAGATGTGTGTGTATGTCAATTGCTCGCATAATAAACTCTGTTTTTACAAAAAGTTCTAGGTGCTGACTTGACATATCACACAAACACACACACGTGTATATATATATATATATAAGACATATCTATGTACAGGATCAGGTGAATCATATAATAATATACAGAAAACGATAAGTTTTATTCGTTGTGATCTTTGAAACCGACAGTCTGTTAACTGTTTTAGAAAATGCTTTATTGTGTTATTTTTTAATAAATTACAGCTTCAAAAAAAAAGAAAAATATACACAATTCGTTGAAATATACACAAAAATATACACATGTCACTGATAAGAAACAAGTAGGCAAATTATAGAACCCTTTTAAGCACAAGGAACCTTTTTAAATATTTTAATTAATTAATTTTTTTGATTGTTAAAGTTTACATTTAACCCGTATTAGATACTTTTTATGGAACATGTTGTTTACCGTATCTTTAATCAATTACTACGATGCCAACAAATAATAATAATTTATTTTTTAAAATACATTTCTTCAGTTACTACAATTAAACTCGGCTTTCAGCTCTTCCAAAATACATATTGGTAGAATTACTAAGAAGTATTTTAAAAAAATTTAGCATATTGTCGGGATATTGTTTTCGTTTCCCGAAAAAAAAAAAAGAAAAAAGGGTTTAAATATTAATTATTTTATATATATTTTTCAGTACATACATATATATTAAACATCCCCTCTTTTTCCTAAATGTAATTTTTTTTTATTTGTTTTTTTTAAAAAATAATATGTACTAAAGGGAATAAAATAAATATACACAAATACAAAATAACAACTATATCTACAGATTTAAATATTTGTCCAATTAATTCGAGATTGCTTATTTTGCCACGTACCAATAAGAAATTTGGAGAATAAATATCTGATGTTTGTCGATTAAATTTTTAAAAAATCCATCACCTGAATTTTTATTAATGATACAGCGTTTTTCAAACTGTGGGGTGCGCCCCCGTAAGGGGACGTGAGCATATTGAAATGTCGAAAACAAAAGATTATTTAACAAATTGTTAATTTACTGAATTTAAATAAGCAAAATACATTCTGACATAATGAAAATAAAAAAATACATTTACGCTAAAATAATACTCTTTTTAAATGGTTTAATATTTGAATGTATTTATTATTAAAAAACATTACTGAGTTAAGAAAAAATTTAATAATTAATAGTGACCCATGGGCTAGGGCAGGCATAAATTATAATTTGCTTGATTTATAATTTGTCCCTTTTATTGCCAATTAGAATTTTCGTGGGTTCGGGTCCCCCAAAGCCTGCTTTCCACGTAAGCCCCACATATGTGATATATAATAAGGGTGGGGGGGGAAAAAGGGAAAAAATAAAACAAACCTCTGAAATAAGTAAAAAATTTCAAACACTGTCAATATCCTTTTTTTACATTCCAAGGCCTTCGGAATAATTTTTTTGGATAGCAATGGAAAAAAAATCGTACTTCGGCAAGACATATATATACGTTTGGGGAATTTAAAGCTTTGTCTGAGCCAGACGTTTTATATATGCCAGTGGCACTTAAAAAAGTTAAAGCCGTATTGTAGCTTTAGGGCAAAGTATAATATTATTCAATTCAATAGAGGTTATTGTATGGAGAGGGGCTCGATGAAAATTATGATTGAAATAGCCTCTTTAATTTTTATTCTAATATATTCTTTACATTCTGGTAAAGACGATTCATACAAATAGATTAATATGGGTTTTTTTCTTTAATAAAAAAATGTATTTAAAATTTTTCGTAATTTACTTTGAAAAGGTGACAATATTTCATGAAATAATAAGCGAACAGATGTACTTAAACTCGTCTGGAATGCGTTGCATCATGTTGTTGTGAGTTGTATGTGAAGTATAAATTATACATTTAATTAAATTATATATATACGTATTATAATAAACACCAATGGAACTTTATTTTTGCATAAAAATATTTACCTTCCATTTATTGATGTCTTCTTTTTCTTTTTGTGATAACTTTGTCTAAAAAGATATAAACTTAATCTTATAAATTCATAATATATAACAGAAAATCTTTAAGAGAATATTCCATTAACCAGTTAAAAAGAAAATGCAAAAGTGCTCTAAAAAAAGTTACCAATCGATTCTTAAAAGATCGTGATTTTGATGGTTTTTGCTTCCTTTTTTGCTAATAAACTGTTTCTTGTAACGTGGTGCGTAATTTGGAAAATATGCATTTGGAATCTAATGCATTTGGAAATTAGACTCAAAAAATATGTCAAGCTAAAAAAAAAGTTTATAAAGATTATCAAAATAAATCAGCAGTTCTGAAAGATATTTACAATTTCTTATCACTTGATCAAACTGAATTTTTTCCTTTTCATTTTTTTTTAAATTTTTGTATAGATGTCGGAAGCTCATATCTATGCTTAGACAACTTACTGGCAATCACGTGAACTAATAACAGGCCTAATTATTTTTTTAGAGAGACAGTGAATACTACCGACCCTACTCTTAAGCTAGCAGCAGCTCACTATGAAGCTTTCGTATTCAGCAAAAGCTAAACTTCTAGCAATAAATAAACTAATATAAACTTATAATATATATATATATATCCTCCCCCCCAAAAAAAGAATATTAAACATTTGTAACGGGTCTCTCCGCGATTTTACTAATAAACCTCTTGGGTAAAATTAATCTTTATAACTGTGATTTCAGTCTAAAAACTCTCTGTGAAAAAGACGGGATTTATGCAAATTAGAACTTCTATTTAAGTGCTTGAAGTAGAGTAGGAGAGAATGGCTGCAAGTGGGGATTTAGAAACGTGAATAAGATAACGACCGGGGGCGTATATTTAATCGAGTTAAAAGATTTACCAAGATAATACAAGCATTGGAGTCAAGAGCGTTCCCATATTAAGATAAGAGTGTTTATTTCTATGATAATGAAATTAATTCAATGTGATTTCACCTCGGATTAAGTGCATTCTCCTCCTTATGTTGTCTAGTGTTATTAAGTTAAACAAATAATAAAAGTGTGTTTGAATTACTATGGCTGATATTTACTCGAATCCCCAAACACTTGCATCCACCGGGACGTTACGCATTACATGCTTACTTTTATGTTATACCTGTGTTCATCATCTTATTTTTTTTAAATATAGATTCTACAAAGGCAATTCGTTTATGAATAAACATGGCCTGCACTTTTGGGAATAGTTTTTCTTAGCTATTTATTGTATCTTAAGTGATAATATAGGCCTGATAAAATTGTGTGTTATTCATATATATTTTCAACTCATTAACTTTTCAGATTTCTTCCTCTTTAACTCATTATATTTCACATCCACATTCCTTACGACAATTCGTGAGTAATGGAAACGCATTCTAAGAGCTCTCTCATGGTTAGTACTTCAACAGAAATTGGAAAATGTTTTAAATTAAAATACATAAATTAAATAAAAAATAATTTTCAATGTATTCTTACCTCTAGAGTCTCTGCAGCAGTAACAACACAATCAATAGACTAAAAATAAAAAGGAAATTGATATTAGTTACATTTATCAAAATATAATAGTCTTCTTATAAAAAAAATTTTAAAAAAATATCTATGTGCCACCAAGAAATAATGCATAAGAAACGATGTCGATGAGATGGTTCGCAATTTTAATCATATACAAATGATTAAAATTGCGAACTCATCTGATGGCATGGTACTCATATTCAAATTATTAAGGTATCCGACTACGTTCGGAACCGTGATTTTGGAAAAGCGTGTAAATGGATAATATTTATGATATTTAGCGTCACTTAGATTAGACATGTATATAAAATTGGGTTAAGAGAATAGTATTAAAATAAAAAAATTATTTAAGTACAATATTTTGACAAAAAATTAACTTAGAATAACCTTTTTTCCAAATGTTTTCCTTTTGTAAAAAAATGCTTCTATTGTATTAATACTTTGCCTGTATATAGCTCGGACCTATGTACAGAGGCTCAACTAGAATTTTTAAAGTGCATAACTTGGAAGTCGGTTTATCCATGTCTTACGAAAACAGAAATTTTAAGAAAATACGCCGATAATTATTTCAAATGGTTGTAACTCTGAAAATAATGTGAATTTTTCAAAAATCATAGTTGAGCCTCTGTACAGAGGTCTGAGTTGTATACAGGCAAAATATCAATACAACAGAAACATTTTTTACAAAAGGAGAACATTTGGAAAAAAGGTTATTCTAAGTTAATTTTTCAGCAAAATATTCTATTTAACTAAATTTTTTATCATAATGTCCTTAAAACAATTTTATTCATTTATTCCAATCTAAGTGACACTAAATATCATGAAAATTATACATTTATGCACTGTTTAAAATCAGGGTTCCGAACGTAGTCGGATACCTTAAGCAGCAACTTGGCAGCAACTTTCTTCTCATAAACACCATCTGAGGTTTTGCGTAGCATTTGCGATGCTCTAAAGAGCATAGAAAAGTCCTTTTAAACGGCAATGAGTTCAATGCCACGAGTTAACGACCGGTGAACGTGGCCGTATTTTCGAACTTCATAAACCTGGTTTGTCGTTGCGCATAATAGCAACTCGTGTTGGGAACAATGTGAGTACCATCCAACGTTTTGTCACACGATGGATTCAGGAAGATTTGCGTGCACGCCAAAAGATGTGGATACAATTTTTTTAAAAATGTAAAAATCTCAAATTGTCAAAAAACAGATTTTCGCTTTCCAACACCCTTAGAGATTGATATAGATTACCATGATTAATAAGTACTTGTTGCACATTCTCGGTATTTAGATTGAGAAGAGTTCGGAAGTTCGATCGAGCGTTGGAAGAGAATTTATGAACAGATGTATGCTCCAGTCTAGCGTTGGAGAAATAAAGTCCATTGCAAGTTCTAGATTGAGACCTTTAAGAAGAAACTCAAGAATCTGATTATGAAGCTTGAGAAAAGTTTGGTGACAGTAATTTCAACTTTTTTTCCCTCTTGAAAAGTTTATTAAGACAAGCCTACTAAGAAAGACACTTGATGTAGGAGGATTTCCCGTTAAACTTATCAGCCCATTGGACAGCATGGGCTATCATTCAGCCATTGGTTCTTTGTCACTCTTTAACAGATGGGTTTTCATAGCATATTAGTGAGTGTTCACGAGAAAATTGTTGAGTTTTCGCACTCCTTGACCCATATACGGTCAAAGATTGTCTTCTCTTACAACTTATGTGTATGGGGTTGTCTTCCTATGTACAATTTACTTCGAAAATTCTAGTGACTGTTACTTTAGAAAATGATTTGGTAATTTGCAGAAAATCTGAACTTAGAAGTAGGGTTCGCCACATCCGGGATACTAATTTCTATCCTTCTCAACATGTGCCGGAGTGTTATGTATTTCCCATCCTTTTGTTTATTCAGTTAAATCTGCCTTAATCGAAATTTGCATTATTTCTCACCACACCTTCTTGGAAATGGCATTTCAAATTCATGTAACATTTTTATGTGTTTGAAAAGTTTTAATAGAAAAAAACATTTATTTCCTTACTTTTTTGGATACTGAACTGCAAAAACATACTTTACATCCACCAGTACATTCTGTAATGAAAATCATTAAATATATGTATTGCAGTACAACATAACTATTTGTTATTTAATCATATATCGGACTAAAATATATAAGTTTTATGAGTATATTTATAAAGCATTTACTTTTCCTTTGTTATTTTGAAAAAATACTCATCGTTATTTCAAGAAATGTTTCCCTTTTTCAATGGCCTTACAATACGATAATTTTTTAAAAAATTTACGTTTGAAACATTTAGTAAATTTGGAAACAAAATTGAGCAAATTAAGATAATACTTACAAGAATAAAAGGGGAAAAAACATAAGTAAATAAAATAATAAAATGTTAAGAACTTTTAGTCCATGATTTCTTTGAATATAGTAGAAATTTCATCTGTCTTAGAATTATAGAAATATTTTTTAGTGTCTTCGATAATCCAAGTCCAATAATATTTAAGTTTTATTTGTAAAATAATACAAAGCTTGAATGTAATTAACAATAACGGCATATTTGAGTAAAGCAGATTCGATATTATACAATTCAAAATGTTTGTGTAGATACGTTATTTTGAGCTGAAGTTTTCAGTTCATTACAAAATAAATAATATTACAAATTTGGTTCTGTCCTAGTCCTGAACACATTATGCGATGCTTTTATGTAAACCCAACCAAGTTAAATTGGTATTTTTCAATAAATATAAACTATCTACTTACTTTGCCATCACAATCAACTTCTGTATCTTGAACACGATCTTCACTTTTTTCCTTTATACACTTTATAACGGCTTCTTTAAACTGATTGTAAAAATAATTAAAAAAAGTGCCATATTAGCAAATTTAAATAATAACAAGAGTTACATAAAAATACATGTTAATATATAATTTCTTCAAAAGGAATAAATATGCAACTAAATATATCTTCTCTCTATTATAATTTTCACCTTTCGTTACGATTTCAATCAGTTATGCTTATAAAAACTCTTCCTTCAAATTCCTGATCAAGGCCTATAGCCCTGAAATGTGAGATACAAAGAATTTTTTAAAAAAATGATACAGCTTAATAATAATATGCTCTAAACACACACACACATACAACTTATAATTATACATTCGATCTGGCCATTGAACTAAAGAAACAATTATTCTCGCTAGGTTGTTAGAATTAATGTTATTTTAGTTTATTTCATTTCATTTATTTATACATACATACATATACATACATACAATATACAAGTATACACGCACCTATGCAAGCGTTTTCAAACACATCGCGATATTCTTGTTAATAGTACAAGCAAGTCAATCGCAGCGAACAATTATTGCTTTGAACAAGTGTTTTCTAAAATTTGATGCAATTTTAAATTTATAAAAAAAGTTCTATTTCAGTCATTTAGAAAAACACCCGTCTTTACAATTGCACTTTTGCATTATGAAACTATTTCGAAAAAAAAGTTCATATGATTAGGTAAATATAGTAAGGCAGATTCTCAAAAGAAATGGAAGGAAAAAATATTACAACACCTGAAAATTCATATACGTCATTTTACAACAAGAAGAAAGTGGCCGTGGGTAGCCTAGTGGTTAGAGCACCGGACTCCGGACCGGAAGGCTTGGGTTCGATGCCCGTACCGCGAAATACCCTCCGAGTACAAGCGGAGCACGTGCTCTTAAATTAGTGGGACCAAAAGTCTTGTGGGCTGATTCACGAGTGCAGGAAACTGGAGAAAATTTCCCTCCAATTCAGTTTCATGCCTAAATTGTGGAGGTGGAGTTAGGTGGTGTCGCCCTCTACCGTTCCTTCGGAAAGGACTCTGATCACCCCCAGAGTGTTCTCCCTCAAAATGGGGTGAATCGGGCCAAATCGTACTGTCACCTGTATGGTGCTTAAAGCTACGACAGGCGTCACTTAGCCCTTTACCATGATGAATTTCATGGGTCTTAGCCGATCAGGTGGCATTAGTAACACAATAACAGAAGAAAGTAAACTCTCATGAGTAGATCTCTAATTACCCCAAGGATTATTTGTCTCCTAAGTCTTTCAGAAGGAGGATGCTCTTCCCACCAGGCTTTCAGACAAATCCTGGTTCATCTAGCTCAGCGATACTCAATCTACGTCCCAGTGGGCTCTTTTAAGTGGCCCAGTCATGGCCCATTGCTCTGAGAAATTCATTTATTTATGATAATTTGGTGGGAAATTCTTTGTTGAAAAATAAATATATCAATTTTGATTTTTGCTGTTAATGTCGTATGGGTGCGAATTGATTTTTTTGCTGATTGGTGATAATAGACAACAGCGGAGTAGCGATAGTTTTATGAGTGGAACTAATTTTTCTATCTTTCATATCTTTCAAGCGAAAAATATTCGAAGAAAATAGATTTTTCAAGACGATCGAGGAGTTGATTGTTTTGTAGTAAAAAACTAGCATGTTTTAGTAATTATTTGATTTGTCGCGAAAGTGTGTTTAAGAAATACCAATAAACAAGAATCATTCAATAACACTTTTCCTCAAAGATCTTTTTCAAGAGGTGATAAATAAGCTTTCTCGAATAATCTTTACAACAGCAAAAAGTGTTTTGTTGGTGGTAATGTCACAGCGGTAACAAAGGCACCCAATGAAATTTGTTACATTATTGGAAATCATATGAAACCGTTTACTGATGCAGAAATTATGTGAAAGGATTTTTAAATACCCCCAATTTAGAAAAATTTTGCGACAAAAATAAAAAATATAAAAAATAATAATTAAAAAAGCAAAATAGAGAAGTTTTAATATTCTGATCAATTTCCCCATTTTAACTTTTCTATGTTATCTTGTTCTCAAACTTTTCCCCTCCCTCCATTAATTCACATATTGCGGTCCGCGTGAAATAGATTTCATATGTATACGGCCCACGTGAAATAGCTAACATATGTATGCGGCCCGGCAGAAAAAAGTTTGATCTAGCTCCTCCTCTCTAACGCATTTTTCTACTTAGAATTGAAATTGGAACTTTTCTGTTGAGTCTCGAAGGTCATTTGTGCTTCTTTAGGGCTCTCCCATCGACCTTGTAGTTGATGTTATTGCGAAGTCGTCATTTGGTTTTGAAGTCAGTACTTTCTGACTTCAAAACTGATGTGGGCTCCTCCACATTGCCTCGGTCTGAATTGCAATTGATGTCAATGTGTATGCTCATTTCTTCGCGACGTCGGTACCTCTTGGTAAACTTCTTAACTGTTATGTCATTATAAAATCGCTTTCCGGGGAAGTATCGTGATCTATGCAGATGTTAGTTTCTATTTAAAGTCAAGCAAAGAGAGAGAGAAAGGGTCGATGTCTGACGAATCTATACCCGACCTCTAACTAATCCTCTTGGGGAATCTTTGGGCTACCATTCGCGTTTAATTCACAGCCATCCCTCTCATGAAGAAACCTTGATATTTAGATTAGTTCGGCGATTTAAAATCACAGTTTTATAATTGTAGTAGAAGGAGTAAGAAGCTGTTATATTCGCTACGCAGGGGAGATTGAGTAAAGTAGATTTTCGCAGCTTAAGATTAAGCGTGGTGTTTACCACTGTATTAAATTAGTGTGGATAGGGGGCGTATAATCAACGATAGATTAGGTTGAGTTAAATTAGTTACTTATGCCTATTTGCTTAATACTCATTGATTTTTCCTTTGACATTCACTTTGAGATTAACTTGTTGTTGGTTAGTGTGTTTGAGTAAATAAATAATTGTTATTATGGAAGTTTCTAGTTCTGCTTTCGTTCCTCCTACGCATTTAGGTAGGCAAGACGGTGAGGGAGCGACTTCAGGGGTTAGTCACTCACAGATGGTCGTCAGGCTGATACTGAAATTAGAGTCATAGTAATTGACTACTATAACTATAATCGCTACACTCGAATATTAGATTGTAACAGACTTCTCTCTGTATTGTAAAAAGAAAGGTGGAAAATTGGTTATTCATACAAATGCTTAAACTCAGCAACGTTGATAAAAATGTAGTATCCATCTCTGTACTGCTTCCAAAATTTAATTTCAACTATTAGTTTTAATTAGCGTATAATACATTTCTGTCTCTCAAGTACAGTATATTAAAGTTATATTCATGTGAGTCTTTATTTTTCCAAGCTTTGGCATACCATTTCTATTTAAAAAAGCATTCTAATTTTTGAAGTGATAACTTCTTCTGACGATTTTTGCTGAAGAGGGATTATGAATTAAGTGTCAGGTTCGGGTGCTTTACGGAAGTCGGATTACTAAAGTCGGCAACTGGTGCTTAGTTTAAAACTGAAAACTTTTTAAGGCGCTTGCTTTTCTTTTTTTTTAAGTAAAAATTTCATGCTCACTTTTTTTCCGTGAAGTTTTATTTTCTTTATTTAAATATTACTATCCTGCAGCCCACCTCTACTCAACTCCAGCGAGTGAGCGAGAGATTATACTAATGAAACATGGAATCTATTTTCGGATTCAGTAGAAAGAACATTTAAGCAAAAAAATGTGCCAAAATAATTAAAATCTGAAATGTTAATGAAGTTAATTGGCGAGAAAGTTGCCAATATCTTGGTTTATATTAGTAATGATGAGATTACGAGAAAATAAAATCTTTAATTGTCAAAAGTACGAGTTCTTTCCTTTGTTTGCTAAAGAAAAGTAAACGGCTCTCAGGACATAAGTTTTCCTAGCCTTACATAGTATAAGGCATTATATAAGCTGCAAAAAAGGTAATTAATATTATCGCAACTGTTTTGGCGACATTATATCGACATGGTTGCCAATTCACTGGATGACACGTGGAAAATCAGGGTTGCCTACTTGCTAAAATCCTACTTTGGGTTGTGTGGCAGTTTACAAAGGGTGCCATCCAGGTGTTCAACTTTTCCACTTCACCAGGGTTCAAAATACTGTGTTTATTTTGAAACGTTTAAAAAATATTTTTCAGGAAGTTTATGAGATTTATTTAAATTAGTTTGTTAAGAAGACGGAGTGCAAAACAGAATTAGTTCTTGAAACCATTAGAAGCTTATCAAGATTTTAAGAAACAAGTTTTTAAATGCAAGTATTTTAGTTTTACTAAATATTGCAAAAAAAAAAATGCTAGATGAGAGTACTTTTTTTTCCATCGATTCATGAAATCTAAATATCTGATTTACAGTGCACCAGTTAGGGGAATCTGCAAGCCCTAGACCTTTTACCCCGCCTAGATATTATTCATTCAATTATAAACTGCTGTTTGTAAAAAATGTAACACCATGAAGGAAACATCAGAAATAAATGAAATTTAATGGACAAACTACTTGTGTTAGTACAAATAAATGACGAAATTTTCAAAGCGTTCGTGTTTTGAAGATGCAGGACACGGATCACGAGCGAGACGCCGACCAACAAATCCCACACTTGCTCAATAGGCGACATATCCGGCGAATAAGCAGGCCAAGGAAGAAGCTTCATGTGTTAGGCTGAACAGAAGTCTCGAACAGCCTTTGCAACACGTGGGCGTGCATTATCTTGCTGAAAGATAGCTCTAGAGATGCTTTGAAGGAAGGGAACGACTTGGGGCAGTAGCACTTAACGGACGTACCCGTTACTATTGAGATTGCCCTCAATTCGTAGCAAATTGGATCGTCCATGATACGAAATCGCACCCCAAACCATAACTTCGAGTGTTCGGCTACTATGACGCTAGATAATACACTCTGGAAGACAGCGTTCCTCCGAATAGCGTCTAACATGAATGTGACCATCATGGTCCCACAAATTGAAGCCTGATTAATCTGAAAAGACAACTTGGAGCCAATCAGCTTGCCAGGCTCTGTGTTCATGAGCCCATTGCAGACGCAGTCGTCGATGGTTTGCCGTAAGAGAAATCCTGCACAAAGGCACCCTTGCACGCAATCCACGGAGCAGCAGACGTAGACGAATTGACGAAGCCAACATCAAAACACCTGTAGCAGAAGACCAACATACTTCCAACTGCCTGGAGGAAGCGGTACGGTTATTCACCGCAATGCAGAGCAGGTGTCGATAAACCGCGCGCTGATGTCACCTTCCATCGTCCACTGCGAGTTTTTCGAAATGTTCGGTGCTCGCCGATCCGCTGCTTCCAAACTCGCATCACTGTGGAACTGTTCCGCTGCACACGAGCTCATATTGCACGATAAGAAAATCCTCCTTCTCGAAACCTGATAATCCTCCCCGTTCAAATTTCGTAAGTTGTTCGAACAAATAATCATTAACTATTTTCAACGTCCCGTAACAGCCCTCTATTTATACGCTTTCAACATCAATTCAGAGGGCGCTGCGCAAGTTACACATGTGCGATGGCTCTGAAACTTAACAATTTAACGTAACATTCTTAATTAATATTTCCTACAAAGTTCATTTAATTCTGATGATTCCTTCATGGTGTTGCATTTTTTACAAACAGCAGTATAGATTCTAAACAACAATGTAGTAATTTTTCTTTCCAAAGTTTAAAAAGCCATTTTCTCACACATACACAAAACGTTTTTCATTTTTTGAAATTACAAAACTCTCCGTAAATTGTATATTTTTATTTTGCATTTAAGTAAAAAAAATTTGGAAAATTTATATAGAAATCTATATTACCGAAAAAATACATGAGCAAAAATTGAACCCACTTAATAAATATGTAAGTAACTACTTAAAATATTCTTATCTGCCTTTATATTTAAGAATCAAAAAACAAGAAATACACAGTTACGGCTCCATTCGTTATATTTGTGTTAGATAATTTTCTTAGAATTCTAATATTCGACTTTTTAGCGTTTTATAATAAAATTTACGTTGACTAAACAAAAATTTTCTTTTATTTTTTTAGACTTCTTCTAAATGGTTTTTATACATCTTTATATTCTGCTTCAATATTTATAATAATAGATAAAATAATACTGTTACGAACTTAGTATAATTGATACTTAATTCTGTCTTAAAATTGAGTAAATATTTTAAATCTGCATGCTAGTAAGTATATTACTTTCTGTTGCCTTTGTTGTATGATAAAATAGTAATACTCAGAAGTAACGACGACCCTTACATTATAATGGCATTTAAATGAGAACTTGGCGAGAAATATTGCAGATACAGCCAAGGTAGCATTAGTTGTGGTGATCGTTTTGGGCGACTTGGAGACCATATGGATGCTTCTCGAAATTAATAGAAATGTCTATAACGTCATGATCTATGACAAAAGCGGATTTTTTTCCTCAAAGTACAGGAACGTAGTCGCGTGCTGAAGCTGAGCCAGTATTACTTCAGCTGTTTTAATGTTCACTTGCTTACGACCGAGAGGTTGCTTGCGGATAATCTTTAATACAATGTACCTGTATTTTTAGACACTAGAAGATGTGTAGAACTTCTAGAACTTATTGTGCGAACTTTACTGTTGTGTATTCTATATTTAAAGTATAGTTTTCGGTAATAAATTGCATCGCTTTTAAAGAGTTTTTTTTTTCAATTCCTACTATTAGCTCATAATCTCTATATATTTATTTATCTTGGTGGAATTTTCAATCGTTAATAAAATACATTTTAAAGCGCTCAATTGAGCTGAAATTTATATACATGATTATTTTGGATTACAATATAATAACATAATTATAATTAATAAAAATTGATTAAAACTAGGTATTTAAAGAATTACAAATACAACCAAGTTGGCATCGTTTTTGGCGACTTAGCGACCCTTTTGGCGACTTGTGTCAAAACTTGTAAAGGTGTTTCCCCGTTTTAAAGCATTCAGTTGAACTGAAATTTTATATACATGATTATTTTTGATGACATACGATACTTTAATGATAATTAATAAAAATTAATTACCACTTAATATTGTGATTCTGTCACATGTATATAGTACATATTTATATTAATTGTAACTATTTAATAAAAAGTATCTAAAATAAAATTTTTCTTTAAGAAAATTTTTATTAAAGATCTAATATAAGACCTAAGTAGAAATTGACTTAATTTTTTTATATATTACTTAAATTTTCTTATATTTCTTGTTTTTAGCATAAACTCTACGAACCCTGATATACTGAACAATATGAATATTTTTATTTGCTTTAAATTTGAATTATTTAAATTTAACTTTACTATTCAAATGCTTAAGTCTTACTTCTATAGGGGCATCTTCATCTATTTTCTTCATCGTATTAAATGAAACTTCTGAAAAGACAGCAACATGAAAAAAATATTAGTATAAAAATTGTATATGAAAAAAAAGTAGTTCAATAATATTTTTATTAGACTTTTGAGAGACATAAGAGCCACAATTTGTAAGTGAAACAAAACAATTAAACTCATAGAGTAGCCTAAAAAAAGAGAGCCCACCAATCATAGTGTCAAAACTAATTACAAGTATACGCCTTTTTCTAGAAGGAAAGGGTTCTGAGATATAGGTCACGATTATAACTCTCGTGCTCCTATCACAACTTTTTATTATATTTGAGTACAATTTCATCTAAAGTATAATATTTTACATTTCTTCCAAAAGTAAGAAATATGGAAGATATTTTTATTTAAATGTCTTAAGGACAAGAACAACTAGTGTGGAAAATTTAAATTTCAAGTATCATTAAATTATGTTCCAATAATACCATTAAGTACTTTATTGTAGAACTAGCTGCATGGCCCGGCGTTGCACGGGCTATCTCTACTTTTATAAATTTTCCTTTTCCTTCACAAAAGCAGCACTTCTAATACACTTTTTCAAAATGACTTCAACTCCCCCCACCCTCCCCCACTTAGACCGGCGTTGCTCGAGCTTTTATTGAGTGTATAACTTAAAATTCCCTGTTTCGAAATTTTTTCGCTTCTTTTCTTTGTTAGACAGGTATATCTCCCCCGGCGTTGCACGAACATTTTTAAATGCATAACATATTGTCATGGAATTCTTCTTCTCCTCTCGCTATCACAGTCTCGAGTAACTGAACAGTTGTACTTTAATATCACTCACCACTTTGCAACTTTTAGGCCGAAAAAATTTATTTATAAAAATAGTTGTATTTAAAAAAATTCAACAATTTTTTTATAAATAAAAATGAAAAAAAAAATAAAGCTAAAATAATTTTTCTAGCAAAAAGAAAAACAAAACAACAATTTTTTTTAAAAAATAATTACAAGCTTAAAAAATAAAAATTTTAAATTTTATCAATTGTTTTAAACAAAATTTTTCTTGGGTTTTTTAAATAAAAAATTGATAAAAATTTCATTAACGTGTTTACATACCTTTATTAAAAAAAAATTATAAAATGTTTTTGAAAAGATGTTAAATTTTAAAAAATTTTTTAAAATTTTAAATAAAAGAAAGATAAAGTATTAATTTTAAAATTTAATTTTAATATTTTTTTAAAAATTTTATTTATTAATTTATTATTTTAAATTTTATTATATTAATTTATATAAAGTTTTGTTTTTTTTAAAACAGAATTTTTAAGGCAATAAATATTTTCCGATTCTCTCAGATGGCCCCCCGTGTATAAAAAAATTTTGATCATATTTTGAAAAACTTTTAAAACGAAAACCTTTTTTAAAAAAAAAACCTAATTTTTTTAAAATTATTTATAATCTTTTTACAAATGGTATAAATTGTTTCTACACACGGAAAAATTTCGTGAGATTATTTTTCTAAATAAAGAAGTATAAGATTTAAATAAAATTTTAAATATTTTTTTAAAAAACGTAAAAAAAAATTTTTTGACATCTTTTTAAATGACTGATTCTAAAAAGAAAAGCATTAACTTTTTGGTAAAACATTTTTTCAAAAAAAGCGAAATAAAATGCAAGGAACGAGTTAGGAATCTATTCATAAAAAAGTTTCGATTTTAATCATTTTTAAAAAACGTAAAAAATAGAAAATATAATTATTTTGTAAAAAAATTTTACCTATCGTGGCAAAGTAAATGCTCTTTCCGAATTTAATTATTTTTGCTGAGTCTCATAAAAATTAGATCACGTTTAAAAAAGTCTGGAAAAAAAAAAAATTCCAATTTTGAACTTGATGGCGGTGAAAATGGCACAATTATGGGGTTTAAGGTTTTTTAAAATTTTAACAATTTAAATATCGGAATATAATGGTCAAACGGCCGGATCAATCCCTTTTTTTTTTTTTGGTACCTTCGGCGAGTTTTTACCCTTGCGCCATTAAAATCCAAATTCACTCACTCATTCGACGAGTTTCTGCGTCGAAACACATAGATACGTTTGTTAACCTACGAATTTTAATAGTGTAGACTATAGCTGTATGGCCCGGCATTGCACGGGCTTTTTGTATTTATATAAGTAAATGCTTCAGTAAAATATTCTTCTTCGAAATTTCTTTCGGTTGCAGCTTTAAGAAATATTGTATATTTTTCAGAATAAAAAAATGCTATCACTCATATGTGCATTGATAAAATAAACGTAAAGCCTGACAAATGAAATTGAAAAAAATATCGTATTTTATTTTTTTTTAACAGCTTTATTTTTAAAAAATTAAAAAATCATCAGTCTTTTTACAAAAAAAATTTTATGGTTAATTTTTATGTTCCCTTATTTTACATGGTGTAAAAAAGAATTTAATATTCAAGAAATATTTTTAAAAAGTGGTATGTAGATGAAAAATGTAAATAAAATTATATTTTCAGAAACAATGGAAAAATACTTTTAAATTAAAATTTCTTTTTTAACTTTAAAAATGTTTGAATATCATAAAAAGGGTTAGAAAATAAGGATGGAATTAATAATGAAGCATAATTATAAAACATTTTTTAAAAATTGAGTGGATGACATTTATGAATAAACATTTTTTTCAATTATAAAGTCATTTATTAAATTAAAAAATATGTTAACAAAAATAATAGTCCCACAGCATATATAGAAAGGAAAATCGTTCGTTGTGTCCGTCGTCTAAAATAAAAATTAACTAAAATAAATATTACAGACATTTTAGGCAATTTCTTTTTGTTTAATTTTTGACGCCACCTGAAATGCAAAAGTAAAATTTTTTAAAAAGAATAGTTTATGTATGAAAATAAACGAAAAAAATAGAAATTTTCAAAATTAAAAATTCCAGAAAACATTTAAAGGAATTAGCTTCAGATTAAAAGTAAAACCATCGATGTGATTCAATAACTATCGACTCGTCCTCCGCACATGCGCAAAGCACTCATATGTTATTTGGAGTGTAAATGCACAACAGTCGTTTGTGGGCGTGCGTTTATTAAAAACGCTGTTATTATTTAAGTAATTATTTCTTCAATGCTTCATTTTTAAGTTAATGCCTTCAAACTTCATATATCGATTGCAAACAACGGTAATTTTTAATCAAAAATCTTTTTAAAAAAAGTGTTTGTGTGTACTTATGTACGCGCGTAAAAAGTTATACTTCTTTGGCGTAAGAAGATTAAAATCTTTCTAAAAATCTTTAGCAGGGCAAGCTGGGTCAAGGACGAAAGGCGGTCACGAGCAGAGTTAAACGATACTAACCTTCAGTCAGTCGGACCAGCAAAACCTGAGATAATCACGATTTAAATAAATTTAAACACCCCGCACAGGGACAATAGGACCAATAATATGGGGAGGGGGTCGAAGGCGAGAATGATCTGTCCCGTTCTGCATATTTCTAGACAAAGAATTTTCATATCCATTCCTACGGAACGCAAAGCAAAGGTTCGCTGATACGGGGGTATAGATCAGTGGTAGAGCATTCAACTGCAAATCGAGTGGGCTCCGGTTCAAACCCCGTAGTCTTCTTATTCAGAGAAGAGAATACTTTTCTTGTGGATTTTGAAGGTGGGAATGAGACCTGTCCCATCCTGTATATTTCTAGACAAAGAACTTTTGTATCCGTTCCTACGGAACGCAAAGCAAAGACTCTGACTAGGGGTGTATACCTCAGTGGTAGAGCATTAGACTGCAGATCGGGAGGTCCTCGGTTCAAACCCGCGTGCCCCTATTTTCTGGGAAGTGAAGAGAAATAATTTTTTTGAGAATTTCGAAGGCGACAATAATCTGTCCCGTTCTGTATATTTCTAGACAAAGCATTTTCGCATCCATGATGGTGTGCGTCACATCCGGGACGGGGTGCGCACGCATTGTAAAAATTTACCCTCATCCTATTTCTCTAACCCCACAAAAGAAGTATAACTTAAAAAAAAGTCATGCTTACATATTTCTCGCAAAAAGGGAAAAAAATGAAAAATACATTTTTGTTTTATAAAACCGTAATTTTTAAGATATTTTATCAATCTTTGTACAGATTACGTATAATATTGTTCTACACACGGAAAAAAAGTTTCGTGAGATTATTTTTATAAATAAAGAAGTTATTAAATACTTAAATAAAATTTTGAGTATTTTTTGAAAAATCGTAAAAAAAAACAATTTTTGACTTTTAATTTTTTAAATGACTGATTCTAAAAGAGAAAAGCATGAACTTTTTTGGTGTAAAATATTTTTTCAAAAGCGCTAAAAAAATGCAAACGGAATATATAGATTTTGACTCATTTTTATAAAAAATCGTAAAAAATAGAAAATATAACTAATTTGTAAATTAAACTATACTATATAGTGCCAAAGTAAACGATCTTTTCGAATCTGTAATTATTTTTTGTCTGAGTCTTATGAAAAAAATTAGATCGCGTTTTAAAAACGTCTGGAAAAAAAAGAAATTCCGAATTCTTGAACTTAGCCCCTGGAGGTGAAAAATGGCACTAATTATGCGTTTTAAGGTTTTTAATTAATATCTTTTTAACTAATTGAAATTTCATAATATAAATGGTCAAAACGGATTCCTAGGATCATTCCCGGTTTTTTTGGGGGATACCTTTGGCGAGTTTCTGAGTCGTGCGGTTCCTGAGAAAATAGTGTGTCATACATAGATACGTTTGTTTACCTACGAATTTTAATAGTGCAGATTTTATAATTACATTAATAATTAAAATAGATTTTGGCTATTCTTGCACACAAAAATCTTTTCAATACTCTATTTGTTAGCCTTAAAGTCTTGGGTAAAATACGGAATACGTTTTTGTCACTCTTGGGGCTTAAGTATATCTTATCGAAAGTCATGAGGGCTCTCGAACTCATTTACGCAACTAACTAAACGTTGTAGGAAGTATGCTTTAAAGTATGTCTTTCCAAGGCGACACTTTTACCAATAAACCATATTTTTACTGCTTTAGAGAGAAAAATAATTGTAACATATTTTCACGGATTGTTAGTAACCTTTGCTAATGGAAAATAATTTAATACACACAACAATAGCAATTTTAAATAGCTATCTTAAGCAAGTCAAATATTTAAATGTACATGTAAATGGAAGTAATTATTTCACTAAATAATTATAAAGGAAAAAGAGATAGGGAAACAATTTCTAGTAGGCATAATTATTTTTTAATACTTCATAAAGGTAAAAGACTGAGAAGACACAGCCTTTTATGCAAAGAGCCGCGATTCGCAGAACAGAACAGCTCTGTTATCGTTAATTTTTATTAATAAATAAAAAAGTAAGTAAAATATTTTTACACATTAAACTTACCATTGCAAAACGCTTCCTTAAGATCGATTTTCTTAGTTGCGAAAAGGTATAGAAAAGCTGTTATCAAGGAAGACACTACTCCCATCCTTTTTCTATTGGACACGTATCTTTCAATTAAGAATGTAACGACGAAAGGGAACCGTGTTTGAGAGAGATATATAGGAAGATATCATAAATTATATATTACACAATTTAATGACTTTACACAACTTAATGACTTTACATAACGTTCTCATTTAAACCCAATAATTATCACATAAAAATCATTTTCTTAAAAATGAATTGCACCATTTCTTGAAGATCTAATAAACGTTTATTAATGAGATATGTATTTGGTTTATTTCTTCATTAGTAGCTTTTTATCATAACAAGTATCATTTGTGCTGGAAAATGTTTCGAAACGTATATGATGATTATTCAATTAAAAAATTTTTTTAAAGTTTTTAACATTTTTTTCTCTAATTGTATTTTGATTATAATTGAAATAATTGCTAATTATCATAAAAATTTAAATTAAAAATTAGTTGGTCTGTATTTTTATTTTTCCTCAGTTTTGGAATGATGTGTGATTTGTATATTTTATCTATGCATATATTTATTTATATATTACACTAACCATTACCTACCCGATCTGGATAATTTTATTGGTCAAATATTATTCCCGAATATATTCTCCGAAAAACAGGGAATTTCAAACTGTATGTCAACCGGCAAAAGTGGTAAGACTATTATTATGTGATGACCGATGTCCGTATCTAGGCCTAGGCCTAGTATCATAAACAATGATTCAACTCATTTAGTGAAATACGGCCATTGATCGAGCCGCTTTGATCCTATAGATTTTTGAGATTGTGAGTTTCGTGCACATTTATTAGTTTCAAATTACCATTTGAACGAGTATTTAACAATGATTGCTATGTACCAGGGGTGGCGAACCTTAATGAATCTACGTGCCATTTTTTCTGCAAAATTTTTTAATGAGGTATAGACGTGCCATCAAATATTAGTGGGGAAATAATAAAACTAAATGCAAAAAACTCAAAACTCATTATTTACTATGAAAAAATACATTTTTGCCTAAAAAGTAGTAAATATTTCATTTATACATGTGATTCAAATTAAATTAACATTAGTGTGACTTCTTTTGCAGAAAAGATGACAAAAATAACTTATATTAGGATCAGTGGCACAAAAAGGGGCTGGGGCCCGGACCCCCAAAGTTGTTTTTTCTTCCGATTAATTATAATTTAAGTATACGTACGAAAAATTTTAAATATTTGTTTTTAAAGATTCATTTTTTTAATTTAAATCAAATTATTTATTCAAAAATTATTTTTTTACTTGTTTTGTTAGCGAAAATCGACAAAAAAAAAGGAACATGATACAAGAATGGTGAACTTTCGCCCCCGGCCCCCTTTAAAAAATTCCTGTGTGTGCTACTGATTGGATTGTAAATGGTTTTTAACAGAATGCATACTGAATTGGCTCATCTGTCAAACGGTTTCGAAGTATAATTTATCACTAAAAAAAGACTTGACCTATGTAGATGAAAACATGGCTGAAGTAGAATAAAATTTTTCAAACAGTTAAAGGGGGGAATGGGATTTATGAACGAAATTTCTTACTGACATATTTACTTTTTTTTGTGGTTATTTTTCTGTTTCGATAAATTCCAACTTTTTCCTTATTTCAATAAATTTTTGAATCCATATTGAACTTGGCCGGAAACCAATCGTTGTTTTTCAAATTTTAAATTTCCCAACCAATTGAGTTGGGACAAGTTCAGCCAAATGAAGTCACATCAGGGTGCATAATAAACTTGAGCGTTTCCTTTAAACTGAGAAATCTAGTGAAATTTCCCCTTAATAAAGAATCAACAAAATGAATTCCTCAATAACCCTTTTTTATCTAGTTTGTCTTGTACATCTATATTTTTTTTTAAGTTAGGAAAACATTGTAGTTTCAATGATAGTAACAAACACAAATTACAAAAAAGGGGTCCCGCTTTCCTGAGACAGATCACTGAGTTTTTCGTAAAATTTATTGTGAACTTGTATTTGAACTAAAAAAACAAACCGTTTTGGTTGGTGGGGTTAAAATATTGTATCGTGTGGCATCAATGTCACGCGTGCCATTGGTTCGCTATCCCTGCTATATACTGTCTACTTTTAATGATCTCAGGTAGAGTCTACTATTTCATAGGGGCCCAGGGCTTCGAAGAGTCTTAAGACGTCCCTGGTGAGGAAATATTTTAAAAAGTGAAAAATAATGAAAGAGAGTGATCACACAAAACTTGTGACGGGCTCACGCGTCTTCTCATTAACATGTCCTTTGGGTTCTTTGGGGCCAAGATTAATGGCAATTCTTTTCCAACCAAAACCCAAGAAGTGAAACGTGAAAGAAAGATGCAAATTAGATAGCGTTTAAATATCAGAAATTTAAGTAAGCGGGGTTGCAGAGTTATGTTAGAGAGTAATACACTACGTGAAGTGACTGCAACAAAGATTATCCCGAAGATAGAGCCATTAGGTCCAGGTGCATACCATTGCACTGGAGTAAAGACGCAACTTTCTTAGTGTCGGATCGACGATTGGATTAAGGTAGGATTGACTATTTAATATTAGGACTTGCGATATTAGTGGAATTGAGACTAGGCGGGTTAGATAGTCTAGTCTAGTGTTAATAGGCAGTTAATCCGTCTAGTGTTAATAGGCTGAAAAATGCAATATTTAAAGAAAATAATAATTCGCGTCTTAAAGGGATACGGGTTTTAAAGGGTCAAAAACCCGCACGTTCGTGCGAGCTGGGTCTTAAAGGGATATACATTGCTTCTTAGTTATGAATACAAATTTAGTAAAGTAAGGGTAGATACTTTTAAATTCTACTTAGAAAAATTCATCAGAATTTTTTAAAAAAATAAGATGAAAAATGTGTTTTTTTAAAATTTGAAAACTAAATGGAATTGTTAACGCTATGATTCTTACTTTTTATTAAAGGACTGATCTTATCTTTGATCTGCATTTTTAAAAGATGCGGCTTGTCATTGGTACTGAAATACTGCCCATCCTGGACTATTCCTGTGGTGAAGGCGGAAATTTTTCATTGAAGGCAGGAATTTAGATTCTTGAAAGGATTAGAAAAAGAGCAGGGATTGGCAAGTCAATGTGTGATATGGTCGATCTTCGTTGACCATATCGTGGGGTTTCAGCGTATGTTAGAGGTGTGGGATTCTCGAAATGATGAGACATTTTAGAATTCTTAATATGACTTTTATTAACAATTTAACTTAAATTACTTATATATCGAACAAACTTATATTAAGTGAGAATAAACCAAAACACGTAGCCGTAGTTAACACAGATCGCGCAATTGGATCACTTATCTACATAATTATATTATATCCGCCTACCCTCACAATCCTAATAATATATTCGCATTCAGAATATAATCTTCCTACCTTGAAATCTAAGCAACGTTCCAATCCACTTCGGATATTCATCTAAGCTGGCGTACAATGGTATGTACCTTGGATGAAAGGCGAGATTTCCGTGATTCTTAGGTAAGCCGTCAATTATTAAGCTTGTTCTTAACTTCGTATTGTTAAATTAATTATCAAATACATTGTGTAGCACTGATACATTTAAAAGTATAATATATCAGTGTAAATGTGTAATTTTCTTTTTATTATGTCAGAATGTATTTTGTTTGTTTAGTTTCGGTAAATGAATAATTTTTAAATATTTTTTTACTTTTCAATATGCTCACCCCCTCCACCCCCGTAGAGTCTTCACGCCTCACAAGGGGGGCGAGCCCCACAGTTTCAAAAATATAAATGTAAATGAACAGAATATAAAATGTAAATGAGCAGAGTATAAAAAACACAAATTGGCATCTGTGATTTCTATTGGATGAAGTTGAAACTGATCAAGCAAGAGTAGAACCTGATGAAATAGTCGATATTGATTCTGATAACGAAAGTAAATTTGAGAAAAGTAAAGAACATGAAGCATTTGAGCTGAAAGGAAAATTTTCAAATGCTATTTTAAAAAAATCCATCAAGAAAGATAAGAATTCACAAGTGCACACAAAACATATTGCGCCCTGTCAAAAACAAACAAGCGAGAAAAGTTCTACATGCTATTTGTTGATCATCAAAGGACAATAAAACTACTATAACTTGACAAAAAATATGACAGTTTTGCCTTCAAATATTATTCCTTTAATGTTAACGAAAAGCATCTGGAATTTGTGTCTTTTATTAAGGTCACTCATATTTGGAACCTTTTAGTCCAGTTTTGTTGTATATTTTCTTCAAGTTATCAAAAAATATTGAAAAGTTCTTAAGAGTAGGCAAGTATATTTTCTCTTAGTAAAATTATTCATTGGAATTACGATTTTGATCGTGTGCAATAAAAACAATTATAAAGAAAATGATTGGGGGCGCAGTCACCTGGGGACCATTAACGCTTGTATCGAGTACGCGTCCAGATTCCGGGTTCAAACAAAAGCCTGTCTCGACGGTCTGCTCGGTACGGCTTTACACGAATTTTAATTACCAAGGAGAACATTTTTGACATTGAGGAATCTTTCAATCACCAGAATTATGAAGTATATGTTATGTATCCCGAAATCTAAAGAGAAGAAACAATTGGTGCTGTGTTGGCTTGGAGTGTTGTCAGCTATGAAGGCGTCTCAAAGATTCATTTTTGCCCGAAAGAAGTGTAAGCACCTGAAAAAGTTTATTAAGACAGTGCGCTTCTCAAACTTTCAATACTGGTGACCCCCTTTTCAATCATAATTTTTATCTCGCCCCCCTTATACAATAATAATGTATTGAATGCAAAAGTATATAATGCACTTTCACGCTAACGCTACAATATGATCTTAATTATAAACCGTACAAATTAATAAGATAAGTATATTAAATTTTATATATGTTACTTTTAAGTAATATATATTTTATTTTTCTTTCTCGAATTTTTAAATTGGAGCAATTGCAAAATGTGGTGGCTGCTTTGAAGAGAAAATATAGATCTCAGCCAAATATAGAAAAAGTACTCAGAGTGTCAATTTCTAATCGTAAGCCTTCCTTTGAAAAACTTTCCTCTGCAAGACAATCCCATAAAAGTCGCTAATACTTATTAAACTTGCTCTTAATTAAGTATTAACAAATTAGTTATAAAATACCTTGTGCAGCATTGATACATTAAAAGTGTACTGCCTGAAGTACCTGCTCTTCGCACGAGTTAATTTTTTAAAAAAAACTAAAACATTCTTGATATAATAGTTGAATTGTCAGGAGAGTAAACCCAAATGCGTAACAATGTTTACGAAAATGTAAAATGATATTTCAAAATGAATGCTCCTATTGTAATTAGTTTTAAACGAACTGTAATTTTAAGCCTCACAGAATGAGCATTTAGAATTAATATTAAATAAGGAAAATTAATGTGTAAAATTCCAATGAAGAATAATTGTGTTATTTTTAATATTTAAAGCGAGAAACCTTCAAAATGTTTTAACCAGGGAGCAGGCACACACTCGATACTTCCGTTAATAGTCTCGCGGGGTTGATTGAGTCACCCCAGTCCTTTTTTTTTCATAATTATTTTTGTTGTACACGACACAAATCGTGATTCTATAAATAATTTAATTTAGAGAAAGTATACTTACCTACTTTAAAGGACTTTTCAATTTTTCTTTTGTAACAAATAAACAGTTTTGCCAGAATTAACGATTTTGTGATCTGGCCCCAGTTTTTAAAAGTGTTTTAAAAAAAAATAATTTTTGGATATTCGCTAAAAATTGTGCAAAACCTTTTTCATTACGCTTTATATGTTTGAGAGTACTCACAAAAATAAATCTTGGCCAAGTAATCCTTAAAGTGCTCTCTGTGGTTTTCCAAATAACATAAAACTCTTTTATATGGAGCCCCTCCTCCTACAGAAATACATTCTTTACAACTTCCCTAAATGAAAAACAAACATACAAGAGAGGGATCATAACTAACTGTACCAATAACTTAGAAGGTCAAATACACAGATGTTGAGAAAATATATTCTGCTGCCTACAACTATAATGTATAGATTTCAAAAATAATAACAGTGATGAGAATTTTTTTTCTTTAAACTTTTTTATTCTGGGGGGGTTCTGTTTTTCTTTTAAAAAGCAATTTTGGTTTAAAAAAAAAACTTAATAAAAAAATTTTCATCATGGGATTACACAAAGCAAATAAAATGTTTTTTTTTTTTGGTTTGGATCAAAGAACTAATTTAAGTTTTAAGAAGACGCGGCCGGGATATATATTAAAAATTTGATCGTTAAAAAATAATTAAAAATTTTTTTTGGGGTGAAAAGAAACATTTCCCCCGTAAATTAATTTTTTTAAATCTTTTATTTTCGATACACCGCGCCCCCTTTGTAGGTTATCCCACCCGGGGCGCGCCCCACAGGAAACGCGTATTAAACATTCTTATAATTATTATTGAAGACCATGTGAATGTTAACCTGTCTTTTGGGATGCATGGACTTTTCAACAGAATTCTTCTGCTCATAATTCAAAGACGATCTAACGGTGATTGAAAGAGAATGTGTCGTACATAATGAATTTAAAGAGTGGCCTTCCAGCAATCCCGGATTAAATCTACTCTAAAAATTGTGGTCAGTATTGGAAGCAAAGGTTCGTCAAAAACGAAATCTTAATCAGAAAGGTCTTAAGCGTTCTTTAAGTTATCCAAGTACGTTCGGAACCGTGATTTTAAAAAAGCGCATAAATGAATAATTTTCATGATATTTAGTGTCACTTAGATTAGAATACATGTATAAAATTGTTTTAAGGACATTTTGACAAAAACAATTATTTAAATACAATATTTTGGCAAAAAATTAACTTAGAATAGCCTTTTTTCAAAATGTTCTTTTTATAAAAAATCCTTCTAAAATAATAACATTTCGCGCGCGCGCTTATATAAAGTAAAGACTTCTCCAGAGAGTCTGAACTATTTTTTTTTGAAAAGTTCACATTATTTTCAGAGTTGTAACCAATTGAAATGATTATCGGCATTTTTTTCTTAAAATTTCTCCACTCTGTTGTCGTAAAACATGGATGCATCCACTTCTAAGTTATATGTTTCAAAAATTTTAGTTCCGCCTCTGAACAGAGATCTGAGCTATATATAGGCAAAATATTATTATAATAGAAGCATTTTTCACAAAAGGAGAATATTTTGAAAATATTGGTCATTCTATGTTCCTTTTTGTCAAAATATTGCACTTAAATAATTTTTTATTGTAATGCTATTCTTAAAACAATTTTATATACATTTTCTAATCTAAGTGACACTAAATATCATAAATATTATCCATTTATACGCTTATTATATCCATTTATACACTTTTGCAAAATCACGGTTCTGAACGTAGTCGGATAACTTAAGGAAAGCAACAGTGAACGTCCGCATGGAGGTAATGCGTGCCTCAGTAGAAGGTGGCCGAAGAAATTTAAAACCCATGAGAAATCTAAGGGTTATTATTTGAATAAATGGTGCGATAGTTTAAATTTAAATTAAAAAGAAAGTTTTCAGAATATTTAATTTTTCAATTTCTACTATTAGTTCACTTTCTCTATTTATATACATCTTGTTCAAGTTTTCAAGCATTAATGAAATACTTTCTGTTCATCCATTCAAGTTCAAATACATTTTTTAAGCTTGTAGTGGAGGACGCTTGATGTTAATACAGTTTATTCAAATATTAATTCATTAGTTAAATTAAAAAATGAATAAATACTTACAAGCAAAAATAATAGTCGAACAGCGTATATATGAAGGAAAATTGTTCTTTGTGTTCCTTTAGCGTAATGGATACCGCATTGGACTTCTTATCCTAAGGTCATGGTTTCGAATCCCACCTGGGATGGCATAATTTCTAAGATTGTAATTTCTTTTTTACTATACTTTTTTTTATTAAAATATTTAAATTTAATTAATGAATAAATAGTAACAAACAAACAAAATAGTCCAACACCCTATATAGAAAGGCAAATGGAAAATTAAATTACAAATTTTTGTATAGGTCTTGAAACATTAAGATTACACACGTGTTTAGTTTAATATGTACATCTCTTATTGTTTTCATACTAGCATCCTTGAACATCTGTGATTTAATCAGACAGATTTCTTAGAGAGAAGTATTTATAAAAGTAGTAGTATGTTACAATTTATATGAATGAATATGAGATGTAAGAGAAAGAGAATTGGTCTATGAAACGAATAAAATAAAAAATTATGGAGATACTCAAAATATTTTTAATTAAATGTGAATATTGTGATCTTTTTTGTTACATCAAGTTTTATTTGACGTTTAAAAGTAAATACCAGAAGTTATGATAGAGACTTCTGTCTGGAAATCAGTCGACTTTTCTGACTCAAATACAATGTGTGTAAGAGATCTTATAACACATATAAAGTAGAATATTGTTTGGTGTGTTGAATATAGTATAAGGTGTTATAAATCTATTTAATATTATAAATCATTTCATTTTACTAGTGTCTATATCTTAATGTCTTCACAATAACCAGTGTACACAATGTAAATTTGTATGTAACAGTTTTCGATTTTACTACGATGGCGCGCCAAAGCAGATTTTTAAACCCATTTATTACCTTAGTATTTGTATGATATCATATACTTTTATCTCAATTTTGTTATAGTTTGATATGATAGTATTTTTTAATACATGCAACAAATGAATGAATGATATCTAGCGATAATACAATTCTAGTATTAACCCTTTAAGCGGTCTGCACTTAAAGTCTTGCCATTCTGGAGATGCTTCGAAAATGCACCGCACGTATTTTTTTGCCGTCAGGTGGGGTTCTCAAGAGCAGTTGAGCCGTATTTTTAAGAATGTGGCTCGGCCGCTTTTGGGAATCTTAATTGAAGGCAGAAAAAGCATCTCTGGAATGACAGGATTTTACGTGCAGACCGCTTGCAAGGTTAAGAAAGTATAGCAGGAAACGTGCAGCTCCAGTCCTGGACCCCAATTAGATTTAAAAACGCTAGTGTACATCTTCTGTGTGAGGGGTTTCATTTATATCAAGCAATATTTTAGATGTATTATTATTTTTTTATTGTTATAATTTCGCTTATTTTTATTGTAATTTGATTTTATTATTCCTATTATTTAAATCTTACCTACTGTATGTGATACGTGTTTCTATATGATGATATGTATTGTTTGATACACTTTGAAAATTGATTAAGATAAGACTGCCCGAAAATCATGACTTTTCTTAAAAATTGACAAATTTCTTTTATGATTTTATTTTATAGGCAATCTTATTAGCTTTATAAAAAATACCAAGTTTTTTTTTTCCATTCACTAGAACAAAAACTGCAATGGTTTTTGTAAAAGCAGATACACTAACTTTACATAAGATGTCAAACTTTAAATGCATTTTATTCGAAATGAGTTTTTTTCTAAAAACTCAAGTGGGGACAGCGATTGCTCAAAAAGTTTTTGAAATAATTTGCTGAAATTCTGTGCGTGTGTTCTGTATAACAGTAGAAGTGTTTAAAAGTTTCGATTTATCAACCACTGTTTTATTACAAAATTTACAGTTCTTTATGTGAATATAACTGTTTTTTTTAACCAATTTCATATAACTAAGAGAAAGTTCTCTAGTTTTTGCAAAAATTAAAATATCTCTTATCCTGGAGGTCATTTCAAAAGAATAGCAAATACATCAAAATTGAAAAATAGAAAATTTGTTCATTTACTATTTATACAGAGCGGATCCCGTTTATGTAATTTTTTTGTCAATTTTTACCTATTTTTTTCCATTTTAGCAGTAATAATTTATTTTCTCTTTTTAATTTTAGCCTTATTTTCGTACTAAATAAATCTAAAAACCACAAAAAAATCTCCAGATCTCCATTTTTTTAAAAAAAAGTTGTCGCAAGTAGTCGGATACCATAAATTTGTAAGGAAGCATACCTATGCCAGTAACTCCATCTTAAAATTGAGGGAAGGGGGGAGTTAAATGTAAGGATAATTAAATTATATCTAAAACAAAATCTCCTATTTATCATCTAACTTTTGTTTTCCATGACATAGTCGAGTCTTAAATAAAAACAACGAATTATTTCTTAGAACAGATATCTAAATACATCAATTCCGATCCCAACTCATTAAATTTTAGTCTTCGCATGTACAATCCCACGCTATACTTTCGATCAAAAATCAAATTAAAAGGTTTTAGTAGTTCTGGATATTAGTATACAGCACAATTAAAAAAATTTTCGGGTCACTTATCAACCGTTTCTCTTAGCGAAAAGATGTGTGTGTGTCAATTGCTCACATAATAAACTCTGTTTTTACAAAAAGTTCTCGGTGCTGACTGCACCCCTCTAATCACACACCAACAGATTATCTCGACAATTATATGCATCAGCGCCTAACTCGGGTATTAGTGTATTGTATATATGTATCATAGATAGCACGGTCCTATATTATACCACTGTACGCGCCATATTTATATATATATATATATGTATATATGTCATATATTATATATAAACTATGTATATTACAATATATAGTATCTAGTATATATAATATCAATAAAATATATTATATATATATATATATATAAGACATATTTATGTACAGGATCAGTATAGAATCATATAATAATATACAGAGAACGATAAGTTTTATTCGTTGTGATCTTTGAAACCGACAGTCTGTTAACTGTTTTAGAAAATGCTTTATTGTGTTACTTTTTAATAAATTACAGCTTCAAAAAAAAAAAAAGAAAAGTATACACAATTCGTTGAAATATACACAAAAATATACACATGTCACTGATAATGAAACAAGCGGCAAATTATAGAATCTTTTATTTTAGCACAAGGAATCTTTTACAAATATTTTAATTAATTAATTTTTTTGATTGTTCAAAGTTTACATTTCCTGTATTAGATACTTTTTATGGAACATTTTGTTTACCGAATCAATTATTACGATGCCAACAAATAATAATAATTTATTTTTTAAAATACATTTCTTCAGTTACTATACTTAAATTCCGCTTTCAGCACTTCCAAAATACATATTGGTAGAATTACTAAGAAGTATTTTTACCATTGAGCATACTGTCGTATATTGTTTTGGCCCTTTCCTGAAAAAAAAAAAGGAAAATGCTTAAATATTAATTATTTTACATATATTTTTCAGTACAGACAAATATATTAAACATCCCCTCTGTTTCCTAAATGTAATTCTTTTTATTTGCTATTTTAGAAATAATATGTACTAAAAGGAATAAAATAAATATACACAAATATAAAATAACAACTATATCTACAGACTTAAATATTTGTCCAATTAATTCGCGAGATTGCTTATTTTTCCGCGTACCAATAAGAAATTTGGAGAATAAATATCTGATGTTTGTCGATTAACTTTTTTAAAAAATGCATCATCTGAATTTTTATTAATGATATTTATTTGATATAAAAATATTTTTTAAGTGAGGGTATTTCCTTTATTGGCTTCGTTCACGAATACTATATTATTTGTAATGTGACAAGCTTTAAAATTAAAATTATTAAATTTACAAAATTTGTGAGCTTTTTGGTACATTCAAAATACTTTAATACAGCGTTTCCAAACTGTGAGGAGCTCCCGTAAGGGGGCGTGAAAACTCTACGAGGGAGCGTGAGCATATTGAAATGTCGAAAACAAAAGATTATTTAACAAATTGTTAATTTACTGAATTTAAATAAGCAAAATACATTCTGACATAATGAAAAATAAAATATACATATACGCTAAAATAATACTCTTATAAATGTATCAATACTGTACAATGTATTTATTATTAAATTAACATTACTGAGTTAAGAAAAAGTTTAATAATTAATAGTGACCCATGGGCTAGTCAGGCATAAATTATAATTTGCTTGATTTATAATTTGTCCCTTGATTGCCAATTAGAATTTTCGTGATTCGCTCCCCAATGCCAACGCTTTCCACGTAAGCACAAATATGTGATATATTAAGGGTGGGGAAAAAAGGAATAAATAAGCAAATCCTCTGAAATTAGTAAAACCTTCGTAAACACTTTCAAGATCCTTTTGTTACATTCCAAGGCCTTCGGAATAATTTTATGGATAGCAATGCACAGAAAAGATCGTACTTCGGCAAGACATATATATACGTTCGGGGCAATTAACGATTAGGCTGAGCCAGACGTTTATATATGTCGGTGGCCCTTAAGAGGTTAAAGCCGTATTGTAGCTTTAGCGTCAAAGTATAATATTATTCAATTCAATAGTGTTATTGTATGGAGAGGGGCTCGATGAAAATTATGATTGAAATAGCACTGCTTTAATACTCCTTATTCTAATACATTCTTTACATTCTGGTAAAGACTATTCATACAAATAGATTCATATGGGGTTTTATTTCTTTAATAAAAAATAGTATTTAAGGTATCCGACTACGTTCGGAACCACGATTTTAAAAAATGCATAAATGGATACTTTTTATGATATTTAGTGTCACATAGATTAGAACACATGTATAAAATTGTTTTAAGGACATTTTGACAAAAAAAAAATTATTTAAATACAATATTTCAGCAAAAAATTAACTTAGAATAATTTTTTTCCAAATGTTCTCCTTTTGTGAAAAATGTTTATATTATAATAATATTTTGCCTGTATATAGCTCAGACCTCTTTACAAAGGCTCAACTAGAATTTTTGAAATATATAACTTAGAAGTGGGTTTATCCATATTTTACGACAACGGAGGGGAGCAATTTTAAGAAAAAAACGCCAATAATTATTTAAATTGGTGGTAACTCTACAAATAATGTGAATTTTTCAAAAGTCCTAGTTCAGGCTCTGTACAGAGGTCTGAGCTATATACGGGCAAAATTTTATTATAATAGAAGCATTTTTCACAAAGGAGAACATTTTGAAAAAAAGGTTATTCTAAGTTAATTTTTTGCAAAAACATTGTATTTAAATAATTTTTTTTTTGTCAAAATATTCTTAAAAAAATTTTATACATGTATTTTAATCTAAATGACACTAAATATTATGACAATTATCCATTTATGCGCTTTTTTAAAATCACGGTTCCGAACGTAGTCGGATACCTTAAAATTTTTCGTAATTTACTTTGAAATGGTGACAATATCTCATGAAACAATAAGCCAACATATGTACTTAAACTCGTCTGTAATGCGTTGTATCATGTTGTTTTGAGTTGTATGTGAAGTATAAATTATACATTTAATTAAATTATATATATACGTATTATAATAAACACCAATGGAACTTTATTTTTGCTTAAAAATTTTTACCTTTAATTTTTCGATGTGTTCTTTTTCTTCTTCTGTTAACTTTTTCTAAAAAGATATAAATTTAATCTTATAAATTCATAATATATAACAGAAAATCTTTAAGAGAAAATTCCATTAACCAGTTAAAAAGAAAATGCAAGTGCTCTGAAAAAAGTTACCAATCGTTTCTTAAAAAATCGTGATTTTGATGGTTTTGGCTTCTTTTTTGCTAATAAACCGTTTCTTGCAATTTGGTGCGTAAATTGGAAAATTCTAGTGCATTTGAAATTAGTCTCAAAAAAATATGTCAAGATAAAAAAAGTTTATAAAGATTATCAAAATGTATCAGCAGCTCTGAAAGGTATTTGCAATTTCTATCACTTGATCAAACTGAATGTTATCATTTTCATTTGCTTTTTTTTATTTTTATATAGGGGTCGGAAGCTCATATCTATGCTTAGACAACTTACTGGCAATCACGTGAACTAATAACAGGCCTAATTATATATATATATTTTTCAGAGAGACAGTGAATACTACCGACCCTACTCTTAAGCTAGCAGCAGCTCACTATGAAGCTTTCATATTCAGCAACAAGTTTCAATAAGTAAACTAATATAAGCTTATAATACATATATATATATCCTCCCTCCTAAAAAAAGAATATTAAACATTTGTAACGGGTCTCTCCGCGATTTTACTAATAAACCTCTTGGGTAAAATTAATCTTTATAGCTGTGATTTCAGTCAAAAAATTCTCTGTGAAAAAGGCGGGATTTATGCAAATTAGAACTTACATTTAAGTCCTTGAAGTAGAGTAGAAGAGAATGGTTGCAAGTGTGGATTTAGAAACGTGAATAAGATAACAACCGGGGGCGTATAGTTAATCGAGTTAAAAGATTTACTAAGATAATACAAGCATTGGACTCAAGAGCGTTCCCATATTAAGATAAGAGTGTTTATTTCTATGATAATTAAATTAATTCAATGTGATTGCACCTCGGATTAAGTGCATTCTCCTCCTTATGTTGTCTAGTGTTATTAAGTTAAACAAATAATAAAAGTGTGTTTGAATTACTATGGCTGATATTTACTCGAATCCCCAAACACTTGCATCTACCGGGACGTTACGCATTACATGCTTACTTTTATGTTATACCTGTGTTCACCATCTTATTTTTTTTAAATATAGATTCTACAAAGGCAATTTATTTATGAATAAACATTGCCTGCACTTTTGGGAATAGTTTTTTCTTAGCTATTTATTGTACTTAAAGTGATAATATAGGCCTGATAAAGTTGTGTGTTATTCAACTCATTAACTTTTCAGATTTCTACCTCTTTAACTCATTATATTTCGCATCCACTTTCCTTACTACAATTCGTGAGTAATGGAAACGCATTCTAAGAGCTCTGTCATGGTTAGCATTCCAACAGAAATTAGAAAATGTTTTAAATTAAAATGCATAAATTAAATAAAAAATAATATTCAATGTATTCTTACATCTAGAGTCTCTGCAGCAGTAACAGCACAATCCATAGCCTAAAAATAAAAAGGAAATTGATATTAGTTACATTTGTCAAAATATAATAGTCTTTTCCTTATAAAAAAGGTTAAAAAAATATCTATGTGCCACCAAGAAATAATGCATAAGAAGCGATGGCGATAAGATGGTTTGCAATTTTTTAATCATATACAAATGATTAAAGCTGCGAACTCCTCTGATGCCATGGTACTCATATTCGAACTATAAAGGCAGCAACTTGGCAGCAACTTTCTCTGCTCATAAACACCATCTGAGGTTTTGCGTAGCATTTGTGACGCTCTAAAGAGCATAGAAAATCCTTTTAAACGGCAATGAGTTCAATCCCACGAGTTAACGACCGTTGAACGTGGCCGTATTTTCGAACTTCATAAACCTGGTTTGTCGTTGCGCATAATAGCAACTCGTGTTGTGCACAATGTGAGTACCATCCAACGTTTTGTCACACGATGGATCCAGGAAGATATGCGTGCACGCCAAAAAAGATGTGGATACAACTTAAAAATGTAAAAATCTCAAATTGTCAAAAAAAAAATAAGACTTTAGCTTTCCAACACCACTTAAAGATTGATATAGATTAACTTGATTAATAAGTACTTGTTGCACATTCTTGATATTTAGATTGATAAGAGTTCGTAGGTTCGATCAAGCGTTGGAAGAGAATTTATGAAGATGTATGCTCCAGTCTAGCTTTGGTTAAATAAAGTCCATTGCAAGTTCTGGATTGAGAGCTTTAAGATGAAACTCAAGAATCTGATTATGAAGCTTGAAAAAAACTTGGTGACAGTAGTTTCAACTTTTTTTCCCACTTGAAAAGTTCATTAAGGTATCCGACTACGTTCGGAACCGTGATTTTAACAAAACGCATAAATGGATAATTTTCATGATATTTAGTGTCACTTAGTTTAGATTACATGCATAAAATTGTTTTAAGGACATTTTGACAAAAAGAAAGTTATTTAAATACAATATTTTGGCAAAACATTAACTTAGAATAATATTTTTTCAAAATGTTCTCCTTTTGTAAAAAATGCTTTTATTTTATTAATATTTTGCCTGTATATAGCTCAGACCTCTGTACAGAGGTTCAACTACGATTTTTGAAAAATTCACATTATTTCCAGAGTTACAACCCATTAAAATAATTATCGGAGTTTTTTTCTTAAGATTGCTCCCGTCTGTTGTCGTAAAATATGGATAAGCCCACTTCTAAGTTATATATTTCAAAAATTCTATTTCAGCCTCTGTAGAGAGGTCTGAGTTATATACACAGGCAAAATATTATTATAATATATGAATTTTTCACAAAAGGAGAATATTTTGAAAAAATTTTATTCTAAGTTAATTTTTTGCCAAGATATATTTAAATAAATTTTTTTGGTCGAAATGTCCTTAAAACAATTGTATACATGTATTCTAATCTAAGTGACACTAAATATCATGAAAATTATCCATTTATGCGCTTTTGCATAATCACGGTTCCGAACGTATTCGGATACCTTAAGACAAGCCTACCAAGAAAGACACTTGATGTAGGAGGATTTCCCGTTAAACTTATCAGCCCATTGGACAGCATGGGCTCTCATTCAGCTGTTGGTCCTTTGTCACTCTTTAACCGATGGTTTTTCTTAGCATATTAGCGAGTTGTCAAGAGAAAATTGTTGAGTTTTCGCATTCCTTAACCCATATAAGGTCAAAGATTGACTTTTCTTACAACTTATGTGTATTGGGGGATTGTCTTCCTATGCACAATTTACTTCGAAAATTCTAGTGACCGTTACTTTAGAAAATGATTTGGTAATTCGCAGAAAATCTGAACTTGGAAGTAGGGTTCGCCGAATCCGGGAAACTAATTTCTATCCTTCTCAACACACATGTGCCGGAGTGTTAGGTATTTCCCATCCTTTTCTTTATTCAGTGAAATCTGCTTTAATCGAAATTTGCATTATTTCTAACCACACCCTCTTGGAAATGGCATTTCAAATTCATGTAACATATTTATGTGTTTGAAAAGTTTTAATAGAAAAATAACCTTTTTTTTTCCTTACTTTTTTTGGATACTGAACTGCAAAAACATACTTTACATCCACCAGTATAGTCTGTAATGAAAATCATTAAATATATGTATTGCATACAACATAACTATTTGTTATTTAATCATATATCGGACTAAAATATGTACGTTTTATGAGCATATTTATAAAGCATTTACTTTTCCTTTGTTATATTGAAAAAATACTCATCGTTATTTCAAAAAATGTTTCCCTTTTTCAATGGCCTTACAATACGATAATTTTTTAAAAAATTTACATTTGAAACATTTAGTAAATTTGGAAACAAAATTGAGCAAATTAAGATAATACTTACAAGAATAAAAGAGGAAAAAAACATAAGTAAATAACATAATAAAATGTTAAGAACTTTTTAGTTTTTTTTGTGTTTGTTATTTTGTGTGTGTGTGTGTGTGTGTTTTGTGTGTGTGTGTGTTGTGTGTGTGTGTGTGTGTGTGTGTGTGTGTGTGTGTGTGTGTGTGTGTGTGTGTGTGTGTGTGTGTGTGTGTGTGTGTGTGTGTGTGTGTGTGTGTGTGTGTGTGTGTGTGTGTGTGTGTGTGTGTGTGTGTGTGTGTGTGTGTGTGTGTGTGTGTGTGTGTGTGTGTGTGTGTGTGTGTGAGATAGTAGAAATTTATTCTGTCATAGAATTTTAGAAATATTTTTGGAGTCTTCGATAATCCAAGTGCAATAATATTTAAGTTTTATTTGTAAAATAATATAAAGCTTGAATGTGATTAAGAATAACGGCATATTTGAGTAAAGCAGATTCGCAATGATACAATTCAAAATGTTTGTGTAGATACGTTACTTTGAGCTGAAGTTTTCAGTTCATTACAAAATAAATAATATTTAACATTTTGTTCTGTCCTAGTCCTGAACACATTATGCCTTGCTTTTATGCAAGCACAACCAAGTTAAATTGGTATTTTTCAATAAATATCAACTGTTTACTTACTTTGCCATCACAATCAACTTCTGTATGTTGAACACGACCTTCACTTTTTTCTTTTATACACTTAATAACCTCGTCTTTAAACTGATTGTAAAAATAATAAAAAATAATGCCATATTAGCAAATTTAAATAATAACAAGAGTTACATAAAAATACATGTTAATATATAAGTTCTTCAAAAGAAATAAATTTGCAACTAAATATATCTTCTTTCTGTTGTAAACTTCACCTTTCATTACGATTTCAATCAGTTATGCTTATAAAAACTCTTTCTTCAAATTCCTGATCAAGGCCTATAGCCCTCAAATGTGAGATACTAAAATTTTTTTTAAAAATGATACAGCTTAATAATAATATGCTCTAAACACACACACACACATACAACTTCATAATTATACATCCGATCTGGCCATCGAACTAAATAAACAATTATTCTCGCTAGGTTGTTATAATTAATGTTATTTTAGTTTATTTTATTTCTCTCTCATTTATTTATACATACATAAATATACAAGTATACACGCACCTAGGCAAGCATTTTCAAACACATCACGATATTCTTGTTAATATTACAAGCAAGTCAATCGCAACGAACAATTATTGCTTTGAACAAGTGTTTTCTAAATTTGATGCAATTTTAAATTTATAAAAAAAAGTTCTATTTCAGATTTATTTTCTTTATTTAAATATTACTGTCCTGCAGCCAAGTGTCCGAAATCAGTATTTAGTGTAGCCACCACGCGCTGCAATAAGTGCTGCTATACGACATGGCATGGAGTCAAACCGATTTTGAATGCCTGCTTGTGGAAGAAAATTCCATATTGCTTGTATGTGTCACAAAAGTTCGTCTTTTGAAGCTGCAGGACGCGAATTACGAACGAGACGCCGAACAACCAAATCCCACACGTGCTCAATAGGCGACATATCCGGCGAATAAGCAGGCCAAGGAAGAAGTTTCATGTGTTAGGCTGAACAGAAGTCTCGAACAGCCTTTGCAACACGTAGGCGTGCATTATCCTGCTGAAAAAAAGCTCCAGAGATGCCTTGAAGGAAGGGAACGACTTCGGGCTGTAGCACTTAACGGACGTACCCGTTTCTATTGAGATTGCCCTCAATTCGTAGCAAATTGGATCGTCCATGATACGAAATCGCACCCCAAACCATAACTTCGAGTGTTCGGTTACTATGTCGCTATATAATACACTCTGGAAGGCAGCGTTCCCCCGAATAGCGTCTAACACGAATGTGACCATCATGGTCCCACAAATTGAAGCCTGATTCCTCTGAAAAGACAACTCGGAGCCAATCATCTTGCCAGGCTCTGTGTTCATGAGCCCATTGCAGACGCAGTCGTCGATGGTTTGCCGTAACAGAAACCCTGCATAAAGGCACCCTTGCACGCAATCCACGGTGCAGCAGACGTAGACGAATTGACGAAGCCGACATCAGAACACCTGTAGCAGTAGACCAACATACTTCCAACTGCCTGGAGGAAGCGGTACGGTTATTCCCCGCAATGCGGAGCAGGTGTCGATAAACCGCGCGCTGATGTCATCTTCCATCGTCCACTGCGAGTTTTTCGAAATGTTCGGTGCTCGCCGATCCGCTGCTTCCAAACTCGCATCACTGTGGAACTGCTCCGCTGCACACGAGCTCCTATTGCACGATAGGAAAATCCTCCTTCTCGAAGGCCGATAATCCTCCCCGTTCAAATTTCGTAAGTTGTTCGAACAAATAATCATGAACTATTTTCACCTTCCCGCCACAGCCCTCTATTTATACGCTTTCAGCATCAATTCAGAGGGCGCTGCGCACGTTACACATGTGCGATGGCTCTGAAACTTAACAATTTAACGTAACGTTCTATAATTAATATTTCCTACAAAGTTCATTTAATTCTGATGATTCCTTCATGGTGTTGCATTTTTTACAAACAGCAGTGTAGATTCTAAGCAACAATGTAGTAATTTTTCTTTTCAATGTTTAAAAAGCCATTTTCTCACACATACACAAAACGTTTTTCATTTTTTGAAATTACAAAACTCTCCGTAAATTGCATATTTTATTTTGCATTTAAGTAAAAAAAAAATTGGAAAATTTATACAGAAATCTATTACCGAAAAATTACATGAGCAAAAATTGAGCCCACTTAATAAATATGTAGTAACTACTTAAAATTACTTATCTGCCTTTATATTTAAGAATCAAAAAACAGGAAATACACAGTTACGGCACCATTCGTTATATTTGTGTTAGATAATTTTCTTAGAATTCTAATATTCGACTTTTTAGTGTTTTATAATAAAATTTACGTTGACTCAACAAAAATTTTCTTTTATTTTTTTAGTCTTCTTCTAAATGGTTTATACATCTTTATATTCTGCTTCAATATTTATAATAATAGATAAAATAATACTGTTACGAATTTAGTATAATAGAATACTTAATTCTGTCTTAAAATTGAGTAAATATTTTAAATCTGCATGTTAGTAAGTATATTACTTTCTGTTGCCCCTTTATTGTATGATAAAATAGTAATACTCAGAAGTAACGACGTCCCTTACATTATACTGGCATTTCAATGTGAACTTGGCGAGAAATATTGCAGATACAGCCAAGATGGCATTAGTTGTGGTGATCGTTTTGGGCGACTTGGAGACCATATGGATGCTTCTCGAAATTAATAGAAATGTCTATAACGTCATGATCTATGACGAAAGCGGATTTTTTTTCTTAATGTACAGGAAGGTAGTCACCTGCTGAAGCTGAGCCAGTATTACTTCAGTTGTTTAAATGTTCACTTGCTTACGACCGAGAGGTTGCTTGCGGATAATCTTTAATACAATGTACCTGTATTTTTAGACACCGATAGTTCCGTCTGAGCGCTGTAGAAGATGTATAGAGCTTCTGGAACTTATTGTGCGAATTTTACAGTTGTGTATTCTGTATTTAAAGGATAGTTTTCGATAATAAATTGCATCGCTTTTAAAGAATTTTTTTTTCAATTCCTACTATTAGCTCACAATCTCTATATACTTATTTATTTATCTTGGTGGAATTTTCAATCGTTAATAAAATACATTTTAAAGCGCTCAATTGAGCTGAAATTTTATGTACGTGATTATTTTGGATTACAATTTAATAATTTATTTATAATTAATAAAAATTAATTGATTAAAACTAATTATTTAAAGAATTACAAATACAGCCACGTTGGCATCATTTTTGGCGACTTAGCGACACTTTTGGAGACTTGTGTCAAAACTTGTGAAAAGGTTTTTTCCCCCTGTTTTAAAGCATTCAGTTGAACTGAAATTTTATATACATGATTATTTTGGATGACATACGATACTTTAATGATAATTAATAAAAATTAATTACCACTTAGAGTATTGTAATTGTGTCACATGTATATAGTACATATTTATATTAATGGTAACTATTTAATAAAAAGTATCTAAAATAAAACTTTTCTTTAAGAGAAATTTTATTAAAGATCTAATATAAGACCTAAGTAGAAATTGACTTAATTTTTTTATATTACTTAAATTTTCTTATGTTACTTGTTTTTACCATAAACTCTACGAACCCTGATATACTCAACAATATGAATATTTTTATTTGCATTAAATTTGAGTTATTTAAATTTAACTTTACTATTCAAATGTTTAAATCTTACTTCTTGAGGGGCATCTTCTTCTAATTCTTCATCGTATTAAATGAAACTTCTGAAAAGATAGCAACATGAAAAAAATGTTAGTATAAAAATTGTATATGAAGAAAAAGTAGTTCAATAATATTTTTTATTAGACTTTTGAGAGACAGAAGAGCCACAGTTTGTAAGCGAAACAAAACAATTAAACTCATAGAGTAGCCTAAAAAAAGAGAGCCTACCAATCATAGTGTCAAAACTAATTACAAGTATACGCTTTTTTCTAGAAGGAAAGGGTTCTGATATCGGTCACGATCATAAATCTCGTGCTCCTATCACTACTTTTATTATGTTTGAGTACAATTTCATCTAAAGTATAATATTTTACATTTCTTCCAAAAGTAAGAAATATGGAAGATATTTTTATTTATGTGTCTTAAGGACAAGAACAACTAGTGTGGAAAATTTAAATTTCAAGTATCATTAAATTATGTTCCAATAATACCATTAAGTACTTTATTGTAGAACTAGCTGCATGGCCCGGCGTTGCACGGGCTTTCTCTAGGTTTATATAAATTTTCCCTTTCTTTCACAAAAGCAGCACTTCTAATACACTTTTTCAAAATGACTTCAACTCACCCCACTCCCCTTAGCCCGGCGTTGCTCGAACTTTTACTGAGTGTATAACTTAAAGTTCCCTGTTTCGAAATTTTTTCGCTTCTTTTCTTTGTTAGACAGGTATATCTCCCCCGGCGTTGCACGAACATTTTTAAATGCATAACATATTGTCATGCGGAATTCTTCTTCTCCTCTCGCTATCACAGCTCTCGAGTAACTGAACAGTTGTACTTTAATATCACTCACTCACTTTGCAACTTTTTAGGCCTGTTAAACGAAAATGTACCTTTATAAAAATAGTTGTATGTTGAAAAAAGTTCCATACAATTATTTTTATAAATAAAAAAATGAAACAAAAATAAAGCTAAAATAATTCTAGTAAAAAGGGAAAAAAACGAAAAACACAATATAAACATGCATCTGACGAAAAAAGTATATAATACAAAACTAACATATTCATTGTTTTAACAATAATTATTTTCTTAGAGCTTAAATAATAAAAGGGGTTTGGTATTTTAATTTACTCAATCGATCGTTTTATAACAATAATTTCCTTCTTAGGTTTTGAAATAAAAAAAAATTGATAAGAACTGTTCATTGAGCAGTTAGTTGTGACATACCGTTTACTTGAAAAATGGCTGCAAAATAAAAAATCTCGTTTATTGATAAAGACTGATTACATATTTAAAAAAATTGTAAAATAATTAAATCAAAAGAAAGATATGAATTAATTTTATTATATTAATTTTTAAATAAATTTATTTATATGCAAAATTTCGTTATTTATTTATATGCATGCTTTCGATTCTCTCTGCAGATGGCGGCACGTGTATAATAAAATTTTGATCATGTTTGAAAAACGTGCGTAAAAAATGAAAAACACATTTTTTTTAAAAAAATAACCATAATTATTAAGTTATTCTATCAATCTTTGTACAGATTACGTATAATATTATTCTACATACGGAAGAAAAGTTTCGTGAGATTATTTTTATAAATGAAGAAGTTATTGAGTATTTAAATAAAATTTTGAGTATTTTTTTAAAAATCATAAAAAACAGTTTTTGACATTTAATTTTTAAATGACTGATTCTAAAAGAAAAAAGCATGAACTTTTTTGGTGTAATATATTTTTTTCAAAAGCGCGAAAGAAAATGCAAACGGATCGATTTAGAAATCATACTCATAAAAACGTATCGATTTTGACTCATTTTAAAAAAAATTGTAAAAAATAGAAAATATAATTATTTTATAAAATAAATTATATCATATCGTGGCAAAGAAAATGATCTTTCCGAATCTGTAATTATTTTTTGTCTGAGTTTCATGAAAAAACTTAGATCGCGTTTTAAGAACGTCTGAGAAAAAAAGAAGTTCCGAATTTTTGAAAGCCCCTGGCGGTGAAAAATAGCTCTAATTATGCGTTTTAAGGTTTTTAATTAATTTCCTTTTAACTAATTGGAGTATCGGAATATAAATGGTCAAAACGGATTCCTCTTATCAATCCCGTTTTTTTTTTTTTGGTACCTTTGGGATTTTTCTGCTTCCCAAAGTGCTCATGAGAGATAGGTTCCATACATAGATACGTTTGTTTACCTACGAATTTTAATAGTGTAGACTAGCTGTATGGCCCGGCGTTGCACGGGCTTTCTGTACTTATATAAGTAAAAACTTCAGTAAAATATACTTTTCGATATTTCTTTGCGTTGCAGTTTTAAGAAATATTGTGTATTTTTCAGAATAAAAAAAATGCTATCACTCATATGTGCATTGATAAAATAAACGTAAAGTATGACAAATGAAATTTATGAAAGTGTCGCGCACGCGCGCGTATTTTATCTTTCTTAAAATTTTAAACAGCCTTTTTTAAAAAAAATTAAAAAACATCAGTCTTATTATATTTTTCAAAAATAATATATGGTTATTTATGTTATGTTCATTATTTTACATGTGTGTAAAATGAATTTAATATTCAAGAAATATTTTAATTAGTGGTATGTAGATGAAAAAATGTAATATAAAATTATATTATTTTCAGTAAACAATGGAAAAATACTTTGAAATTAAAATTAATTTTGTAACCTTAGAGAATGTTTGAAGTATCATAAAAGGTTTAGAAAATAAGGATGGCAATTAATAATGAAGCATAATATATAGACTTTGCTTTTATTTTTTTAAAACTTGTAGTGGATGACATTTGATGTTAATAAACATTTTTTTCAAATATAAAGTCATTTATTAAATTAAAAAATATGTTAACAAAAATAATAGTCCCACAGCATATATAGAAAAGAAAATCGTTCGTTGCGTCCCTGTAATGCAATGGAAAAATCCAAAGTTCATGTGTTCGAATTCCACCTGAGATGGCCTATTTTCTGAGAATGCAATTTCTGTTTTACTATACTTTTTACTATAATAATTAAAAATTTGGTTAATAAATAAACAGTAACGAACAAACAAAAAAATAGAAATATAACATACATAGTACATTGAAAAGAAAATTGCAAGAAAAATAACTTTATATTTTGTCACTAAATATTGTGAATTTGTCATATGTATAAACATATTTATATTAATTGTAACTCTTAAATAAAAATTAACTAAAATAAATATAGACATTTTAGGCAATTTTTTTCGTTTAATTTTTGCAGCCACCGGAAACGCAAAAGTAAAATTTTTTAAAAAAAGAATATTTTATTTATGAAAATAAACGAAAAAAATAGAAATTTTCAAAATTACAAAATTCCAGAAAACTTTAAAAGGAATTAGCTTCAGATTAAAAGTAAAACCATCGGTGTGATTCAATAACTATGGATTCATCCTCCGCACATGCGCAAAGACATTCAGATGTTATTTGGATTGTAAATGCATAACAGTCGTTTGTGGGCGTGCGTTTATTAAAATCGCGGTTATTATTTAAGTAATTATTTCTTCAATGCTTCATTTTTAAGTTAATGCCTTGAAACTGCATATATCGATTGCAAACAACGGTAATTTTTAGTCAAAATTCTTTAAAAAAAGTGTGTGTGTACTTATGTACGCGCGTAAGAAGTTATACTTCTTTGGCGTAACAAGATTAAAATCATTCTAAAAATCTTTAGCAGGGCAAGCTGGGTCAAGGACGAAAAGCAGAGTTGAACGATACTAACCTTCAGTCAATCGGACCAACAAAACCTGAGATAATCACGATTTAAATAAATTTAAACACCCCCGCACAGGGACAATAGGACCAATAATATGGGGAAGGGGTCGAAGGCGGGAATGATCTGTCCCGTTCTGCATATTTCTAGACAAAGCATTTTCGGATCCGGTTCCTACGGAACGCAAAGCAAAGACTCTCTGACTCAGGGTGTATAGCTCAGTGGTAGAGCATTAGACTGCAGATCGGGAGGTCCCCGGTTCAGACACGAGTGCCCCTATTTTCAGTGAAGTGAAATAATTTTTATGAGAATTTGGTAGGCGGCAATTATCTGTCCCGTTCTGTATATTTCTAGACAAAGCATTTTCGTATACGTTCCTACGGACCACAAAGCAAATTTTCGCTGTTGCGGGTGTATAGCTTAGTGATAGAGCATTCGGCTGCAGATCGATAGGTCTCCGGTTCAAATCCGTGTGTCCCCTTCTTGAGGTAAGTGAAGAGAAAAACTTTTCTGAGAATTTCGATGGCGGGAATGATTTGTCCCGTTCTGTATATTTCTAGACAAAGGATTTTCACATCCGTGATGGTGTGCGTCGCATCCGTGACGGAGTGCGCACGCATTGTAAAAATTAACCCTCGTCCTAATTCTCTAACGTCCCAAAGGAGTATAACTTCAAAAAAAATAATGCTTACATATTTCTCGCAAAAAGGAAAAATACATTTTTTTTATATATAAAACCGTAATTTTTAAGATATTTTATCAATCTTTGTACAGATTACGTATAATATTGTTCTACAAACGAAAAAAAAGTTTCGTGAGATTATTTTTATAAATAAAGAAGTCATTAAATATTTAAATAAAATTTTGAGTATTTTTTGAAAAATCGTAAAAAAAAGCAATTTCTGACATTTAATTTTTTAAATGAATGATTCTAAAAGAGAAAAGCATGAACTTTTTTGGTGTAAAATATTTTTTTCAAAAAGTGCGAAAAAACTGCAAGCGGAATGATTTAGAAATCATACTCATAAAAACGTATCGATTTTGACTCATTTTTAAAAAAATCGTAAAAAATAGAAAATATAATTATTTTGTAAAATAAGTTATACCATATCGTGGCAAAGTAAATGATCTTTTCGAATTTGTAATTATTTTTTGTCTGAGTCTAATGAAAAAAATTAGATCGCGTTTTAAAAACTTCTGAAAAAAATGTTCCGAATTCTTGAACTTAGCCCCTGGCGGTGAAAAATGGCACTAATTATGCGTTTTAAGGTTTTTAATTAATATCTTTTTAACTAATCGAAATTTCATTACATAAATGGTCAAAACAGATTCCTAGGATCATTCCCGGTTTTTTTTGGGGGGTACCTTTGGCGAGTTCTCTGAGTCGTGCGGTTCGTGAGAAAATAGTGTCCCATACATAGATACGTTTGTTTACCAACGAATTTTAATAGTGTAGATTTTATAATTACATTAATAGATAAAATAGATTTTGGGTATTCTTGCACACAAAAATCCTTTCAATACTCTATTTGTTAGCCTTAAAGTCTCGAGTAAAATACGGAATATGTTTTTGTCACTCTTGGGGTTTAAGTATATCTTATCTCGAAAGTCATGAGGGCTCTCGAACTCAGTTACGCAAGTAACTAAACGTTGTAGGAAGTATGCTTTAAAGTATGTCTTTCCAAGGCGACACTTTTACCAATAGACTATATTTTTACTGCTTTAGAGAGAAAAATAATTCTAATATATTTTCACTGATTGTTAGTAACCTTTAATAATGGAAAATAATTTAATACACACAACAATAGCAATTTTGAAATAGCTATCTTAAGCAAGTCAAATATTTAAATGTACATGTAAATGCAAGTAATTTGTTCACTAAATAATTATTATACAGGAAAAAGAAGTTGGGAAACAGTTTATAGTAGGCATTATTATTTTTTAATACTTCATAAAGGTAAAAGACGGAGAAGACACAGCCTTTTATGCAATGAGCCGCGATTCGCCGAACAGAACAGCTCCGTTATCGTTAATTTTTATTAATAACTAAAAAAGTAAGTAAAATATTTAAACATTAAACTTACCATCGCAAAACGCTTCCTTAAGATCGATTTTCTTAGGTGAGAAAAGATATAGAAAAACTGTTAACAAGAAAGACACTACTCCCATCCTTTTTCTACTGGACACGTATCTTTCAATTAAGAATGGAACAACGAAGGGTATCCGTGTTTGATAGAGATATATAGGGAGATATCATAAATTATATATTACACAATTTAATGAATTTGCATAACATTCTCATTTGAACCCAATAATTATCACATAAAAATCATTTTCTTAAAAATGAATTGCACCATATTTTGAAGATCTAATAAACATTTATTAATGAGAGATATGTATTTGGTTTATTTCTTCATTAGTAGCGTTTTATCATAACAAGCATCATATGTGCAGAAAAATGTTTCGAAACGTACATGATGATTATTCAATTAAAACTAGTTTTTTTTTTTGTATTTTTTTTAACATTTTTTTCCCTAATTGTATTTTGATTATAATTGAAATAATTGCTAATTATCTTAAAAATTGAAATTAAAAATTAGTTGGTCTGTATTTTTATTTTTCTTCAGTTTTGGAATGATGTGATTTGTACATTTTATCTATGCATATATTTATTTATATATTACTCTAACCGTTACCCACCCGATTTGGATAATTTTATTGGTCAATATTATTCCCGAAATAGTGGGAAAATAATAAAACTAAATGCAAACAACTCAAAACTCATTATTTTCTACATACTAAATACATTTTTGCCTGAAAAGTAGTAAATGTTTCAGTTATACATGTGATTCAAACTAAATTAACATTAGTGTGGCTTCTTTTGCAGATAAGATGACTAATAACTTATATTAGGATTGTGCAAGATGTTGCTTTCAGCAGAATGCATACTGAATTGGGCTCATCTGTCAAACGGTTTCGAAGAATATAATTTATCACTGAAAAAAATGACTTGCAGGCCTATGTAGATGAAAACATGGCTGAAGTAGAATGAAGATTTTTCAAACAGTTAAATGGGGGTGGAATCGGATTTTATGTATCCGAAATTTCGTTACTGACATATTTACTTATTTTGCTGGTTAATGTTTCTGTTTCGATAAATTCCAACTTTTTCCTTATTTCAATAAATTTTTGAATCCATATTGAACTTGGCCGGAAACCAATCAGTTGTATTTCAAATTCTTCAATTACTAACCAATTGAGTTGGGACAAGTTCAGTTTACCAAATGAAGTCACATCAGGGTGCATAATAAACTTGAGCGTTTCCGTTTAAACTCAGAAAATCTAGCTGAAAGTTCCCTTAATGAAGAATCAATTACAAAAATGAATTCCTCAATAACTCCTTTTCTTCCTCTAGTTTGTCTTGTACATCTATATTTTTTTTCAAGTTAGGAAAGCACTTGTAGTTTCTTGTAATGATAGTAACAAACACACAATTACAAACGAATGTGCTCCCCGCTTTCCTGAGACCGATCACTCGAGTTTGTTCGTAATACTTCATTGTGAACTTCGTTATTCTGAACTAAAATAAAAACCGTTTGGTTCGGTGGCGTGCCCAAAATATTGTATCGCGTGCCATTGGTTCGCCTTCCCTGCTATATACTGTCTACTTTTAAGGATCTCAGGTAAAGGCTACTTTTTCATAGAGGCCCAGGGCTTCGAAGAGTCTTAAGACGTCTCTGGTGAGGAAATATTTTAAAAAGTGAAAAATAATGGAGGAGAGTGATCACACAAAACTTATGACGGGCTCGCGCGTCTTCTCATTAACATGTCCTTTGTGTTCTTTTGGGGCCAAGTTTAATGGCAACTCTTTTCCAACCAAAACCCAAGGAGTGAAACGTTTATGAAAGATGCAAATTAGATAGCTTTTAAATATCAGAAGTTTCAGTAAATGGGGGGGCGCGCAAATTGGGGAATGTTATGTTAAATAGTAATACAATTGTGAAGTGACAGCCAACAGAGATTATCCCGAAGATAGAGCCATTAGATCAAGGTGCATACCATTGCACTCGAGTAAAGACGCAACTTTCTTAGTATCGGATCAAGGATTGGATTAAGGTAGGATTGACTATTTAATATTAGGACTTGCGATATTAGTGGAATTGAGACTAGGCGGGTTAGATATTGATCGTGGTCCGAGTTAGGTTAGTTCGGTAATACTTGTTTGTGTGTTTGTTCATCGTAGATTCTCTCATATATATTTATTATCTAATCTGTTAAAAGCCTAAGTTTAAATTCTTAATAAAGTCATATTAAGAACATGGACACGTCTGGTCCTTTTGTTATTCCTACACCTCTAGCTCACGCAGATAATCTAAGAGAAGGGAACCCTAGGGGGGCATCTTCACGAACTTTTTGTTGCAGAGTTTACACAGTAAATTTTGATACAGAGTAAGTTGCTTTTTGGTCCCTCTGTAAGTTCAAGATTAAGTCTAAAAAGTGACTTGATTAGCTGCCAGAGAAAAAAAAATTATTCAAGGATAACAGAGAAAACGGTGTCATTTCTTCAAATTCCACTTCGTGGAAATATGTTTATTTTTCAAGAAAATTACAGTGCCTGCTTAAAGTTGTTAAAGCATTATGAGCTAAATTTTAATTATCTCATCATCTGGAAATATGCGTAATACCAATGATTAACAAAAGCGTGATTGCAGGGGAGAGCTCAAGGCTACGGTATCTTAAATTTTAATATTAATTAGTTTTGTTGTTGTAACCCATTTAATTTGAAATGCTTATGACTAATTATCAATTACTTTCAAAATTTTACTTTGAAGGTTCGTATGATTTTATTCAGTTTCTAAGAAATGCATATTTCATTAAAATGACAATGTTTTGAAATTTTATTTTAAAGTGTAATATTAGAATTTTGATATAGAGTTTTTAGATGGTGTGAGAGAGATATATAATAATCATTTGTCTAAATGAGCACACACACAAAACACACAAACACAAAAAGTAAATATAGAAGTCCAACCAGACAGTATAGTAAGAAATAAATTACCCAGAGTAGTACAATAGAAAACTCTTAGATGAAGGAGCTAAGATTGCAGGTATAAACAATGTATGGAGGCCAACCAACTTTGGAAAACTACTGGAAAATGCAGCAAAGAAAAATATCTGACAGAGAAATTTTTAACTTTTTTTACTAAGCTCTGATCCGGTAATCACCAATAAGCAAAATTCAGTCAAAAACAAAGCTAGAAATATTCAAAAGGAAGCACTGTTCATTTTGAAAGCTCCATTCCTAAATAAGACAGATGATAACGCAACAGTTGATGACAATGAAGATGAGGATGTCTTAACTTATCTTCAATAGTTAAGTAATATACGTAGTAGAACTCAAAGGTTCCAGTACTGAGTCCATAACTTTAAAAGTACAGTCGGACCTCTGTATAACGAAGTCGCTAAATCTCGGGGAAAAAATTCGTTATATGGAAAATTCATTATATAGAGGTTCATCTTTTAATATATTTTATATAAAACATAAAACCAATTTTAAATTCATAAGCACTATATATTAAAAAAAAAGTTCATTATTCACACCCTTTTTAAAATTAATATGTGTTTATTTTATATATCTTACCCATCAAAAAAGAAAGATAAAAAGAAAAAATGCAAGGAAAACAAGAAAAAAAGAATGTGAAAGAATTCACTGTATTTTCAATACTAAGAAAATAATTTTATACCAAAATTAATGAATTTTATAAGAACATTTTACAATTTAAAGTATACAAGTAATATTAAAAATGCATTATTTTATAATTAGAACACAGGGACTCAGGACTCCATTGAGGGTGAAAGAGGATATCGAAAATGTTTCTAGTGAACTGGACAATGGGGGTAAAGGTTGCACTTCTTGGATGAAACGTCCAGAACTCTATTGCTTTCGGCGAGTCAGGATCTAATAAAACAAGTTCAAGATTTATGACCACCATAAAATGTGTTAAAGAGAGAATAACATGAAATTTTTTCATAAATACTTTTAAAAAAAGAACAAAAATTGAATCCCAAAAGAAGTTCGTTATATAAAAATGCACTTCGCTATAGAGAATTTATTTTGCGAAGAAAATCGTGACGTGTTTGGTTCCAGGAAAGAGTTCGCAATATAGAAAAATTCGCAATATAGAGGTTCGTTACATAGAGGTTCGACTGTATTACCAATTAAACTGCTGAAACACGTCCTTCTTTGATATAAGACTTTTGCACATTTAAATGTTGCCATGCAAACATTTCTGAAATCCATTTTTAGCCATGTCCTTTAATTCAGCCTGCGATGCACTTTTAACTTCATCTGCAGATTGGTCTTCGTTTAACAAGCGGGGAACGCTGTGGTGACACACCCTATGTATGTTACGATCCTTAGTCAGTATCCGTTGACATGTGGCCGAGAATACCCAAACTGATTCTGATTTTGTTCGAAGCATGTTCTTACGTACCGCCGCAGAAACCTTTTGATGTTTTCAGCGATGCGGGAAATCTGTGGAGCTCTTAGAGCGTTTGTCGTCTTCGACACTTTCTCTGCCTTCTCTGAAACACCAATGCCGCTCAAAAGCTTGCGTTCGCTACACTGTATCACAGCTTTACACCTGCTTCAAAACTTTTGTAAGTCTCCGTAGTACTTTTTACCAAACGAATACGAAAATTAATACCGATTATCCACTCAAAAAGCGCAATTTATTTCAATCATCGACGACTCAATACATCCGCTAATAAAATACCATGGTGACCACGTGATTTGGAACAATTTTTTACTAAAGGGGAAGAATGCAACAACACAGAAATGTTGCAGCTCTACTGCAAAACCCAACTGTTGCCCCAACTGTCTCATTTTTTAAATCAAATTCTTCATTTTTATTACATAAAAAAGGGGATCTTTATCGTCCAATTCCCGCATTTTAAATTTTTTTAATCTACAAAAGAGAAGACCTTTTATTTATACATCGAAAACATCCATTTCTAATTAAAATACTTTTTATCATTTAACGGCGGTTTTAGCAATGAGCCCGTCAGAGCTCCAGGATTACCGAGCAAAAAAACAAAATTTTAATTTGTCCGCCCTTTTCCCGGTTTTAAAAAACCTTGTGCCGATGGCTCCTCTAGTTGGCTTTGTTTTTCTGACGTGTTTGAACCCCAGTCCCGGGGCGAGGGGAAAAAACATTTCTTCCGATTCAACTTCTTTTTGGGAGAATCATTTCGTCGAGGTCCGCCCCTGCCCCTTTCTGACGTTGGGGCAATTCCCACCTCTCCCAGGCCCGTGCCCCCCCAAAATTACCCACGGGGGGCTTCAAAAAACAGCGAACTTTTTTTTGCTTCTCCTAGGGTTCTAAAGTAGGTTTGCCTTTTAAAAAATCATAAAATTTGGGGAAATTCCCGCATCCTTCCAGTATTTTTTCATAACTAAACCAAGTAAGTCTCTTTTTATAAATCTGTACTAAAAACCTTCATCAAAAGTCCTTATTTTGGCCGCAGTTGTAGTTTTTTTTTGTTGGTGGGAAAAACCCCTCACCAATCTTAACATGTTTGAACCCCGGGGACTGCATTGGGGGAAAAAGTATTTTATCATCGTCATCAATGTTCGAATCATGTAAAAACTGGACCAAAAAAATTGAAAACCTTTGGGTCCCCTTAAATTTTTTTTTTGTTCAGTTTGGAGTAAATTTTTCGGTGTTATTCTGGGCCGGGTTTATCTAGACTTTGATAATAGCATACTCCAGCCCGCAGATAACTGACATTTTTTTCGCTATTTTTTCCCCTTTTGAAGTCATCTTCTATTCAAATAAAGTTTCATCGCTCAAACAATTTCCCAAAATATGCTCCTGGACGGTATCCAGTCTTGAAAACTTGTCCATTATTTGTCTTTGTAAGACATACAAATCAGTTAATGAAGTGTCCTTTTTCAACGCCTCTTCAATAGAAGTGCAGCACATGGTAAAACTTTCAACGGACATGCTTAAAAACCGGGGGCGCCAGAAATGTAAAGAATATAATTAATTTAAATCAAATGTGGTTCTTTTAAGGTAAAAGTCAAAGAGGAATCAACTTACCAAATACTTTTGGTAAGTTGCACCGTATCAGTAATTTTATATTGAGAGCACTTCTTGTTCACAGCTTACATGCCAACCGCCACGTGCGTAACGGCAGAAAAAGCGAAAAAAGGTTACAGTGAACCCTCCCTCCAGTGAGAGTTCAGTAGTTGCTCCCACGCAAGAGAGGGGAATTCACATGGCCTGGTGGTTGATGAGTCCCGCGGGGTTGGAACACAACAAATATAGTGAAAACAATATCTTTGGGCAATAATTTAAATGTTCTACATACCGTACAGTAATAAATGTTAATCTTTAGTAAAAAAATATTTTGAAAACCCTTTTATATGCTTTTTAAAATAATAAAAATAATGTTCCCCATCATTTTTTAAAAATTTTCTAAAAGTACACATGTTTATGAAAACATTCGATAAAACTTAGAAAGATCTAAAAGTTTTAGTGTATTTGATTGCAGTTATGTGGGTCTCCTGCCCGAGTTGGTTTCCAATTTGGTGCTCTTATTTACCTCTATTTAATTGTTTTTAAGTATCCCCCAAAAAAGTAATTGCAAAGAACACAACCAAAGGAGATGATGGTAGCCATTACTGAGCAGGCAGAAAATTTATTTTTTCATCTTTTAGCCTTTGTGACTTGGTACAGATCTTGGTGAGAAACAAAGTTTCCTTGACGGGAAAGACGTTTCATTTCTTTCATCATGTACTTCAAACAAATGGTCGTGAATTCACAGACAGCAAGCAGCATTTCTGTTAAAGTATCCGACTCTCCTAAAATCATGATCTTTTTTTAAAAAAATGGACAATTTTTATGATGTTATCTTACAGGCATCTGATTAGTTTCATAAAAATACCAAGTATTTTTTTTTATTTTTCATTTACTAGAACAAAAACTGCAAGTGTTTTAGTAAAAGCAGATGCCATAACTTTACATAAGATGTCAAACTTTAAAATGCATTTCACTCTAAATGTGTCTTTTCGAAAAGTTCAAACAGGGATAGCGATTGTTCAAAAAGTTTTTAAAATAATGTTCTGAATTTTTTTGTATGTTCTGTATAACAGTAGAAGTGTTTTAACCTTCAGATGTATCAATCACTGTTTTATTACAAAAGCTGTAGTTCTTTACGTGAATATAATCACTGTTTTTTTAAGCAATTTCATGTAATAACTAAGATAAAGTACTCAAGTTTTTGTAAAAATTAAAATATCTATTAGCCTGAAGGTCATTTTAAAAAGGAATAGCAAAGTAATACGTCAAAATTGAAAAGCTGAGAATTTGTTCATTTATTATTTGTACAGAGTAAGCCCCGTTTATGTAATACTTTTTTTTGTCAATTTTTACCCATTTTTTTCCATTTTAGTAGTCATAATTTATTTTTCTGTTCTTAATTTTAGCCTTTTTTTATTAAAATGTACTAAATAAATCTAAAAACTACAAAAAAATCTCCATTTTTAAAAAAGTTGTCGCAAGTAGTTGTGTACCTTAAGTCGTAGATTCGAGGCTCTGACGCCACTAAAGACTCTTAGGGAATAGGACTGTGTGGTGCCGGTTCTAAATATCGAGGCTCAAAACTCTCACCTTGATAAGTTTATGAAGTTAAGAGAGTGCAGTTCTAACTTAGGGGTCGTCCTTCTCTCGTGGACGTTAATGAAAATTACGAAGTCCATCACTAAGAGCTCTCATGTAACTTCTAAGTTGCGGCATAGGTAAAAAGCAATAAGTAAACATAGTAAATTAGCTTATAAAACATTTTCACATTATGAACGTCGTGTGTGTGTGTGTGTGTGTGTGTGTGTGTGTGTGTGTGTGTGTGTGTGTGTGTGTGTGTGTGTGTGTGTGTGTGTGTGTGTGTGTGTGTGTGTGTGTGTGTGTGTGTGTGTGTGTGTGTGTGTGTGTGTGTGTGTGTGTGTGTGTGTGACGGATTTCTCATACTAAAATAGCGCTCTGAAAATTTGCCCTGTAAAAGGGACGATGCACTTTAAATTTTTGAAGGTTCAGTCTTCTAGTAGTGTGGTGCGGAAGTTTGCAGAAAAGGTTCCAGCTTGGCTGTCATTCTAGTCACCTGGCCAAGGCTCAAAATTCCAAGATCCGTTGCCAATAGCCCTCGTGGGTTGCTTTAGAAGTGGGATGTAAATTAAAATCAATCATACTAAAATAAATACAACCTTTATAAAATTTTGACTTTGGGGCTATTTAAGCGTTCCGATGTGAATAATCTAACTGATTCAATTTATTAAGTTTCTTTTGAGAGTACATACATTTTTCCTCAAAAAACGCACATAATAAATAATTGTATTTCTTTGTAGGTTTTCATTTTTGAACTTTAACTTTATGAATGAACTAGTTGAATTAATGCCATAATTCACAAAAATATCTAATTATTTTTCTGTTGCACTTAAATTACGTAAAATTTGTTGTGTTGGTGCACGAGCATTTGTTAGTGTGCATACGTTTTTATTAAATAATATTGTTTAATATGTGTTTGAATGAAAGCTTTCGAAAATATCTGCAGCATTTTTAATAATTCGATGGAAATATAAAAAACTTTAATTCATTACTTAACATCGAATGAAATGATTGGGTTCATGCCTTCTCCAACCTAAGTTCCAATGAAAACGAAAAATTTCTTTTTCGTAGAATACCTTCTTCATTTTCTTTCAATAATTAATAATTAAAATTATTTCGTAAATCTTTCAAAGTTCATGCTGCCATCTATAGTGCATCTCTAGTATTAATCTCAATATTAAGTTGGATTAACTCGGATCACACTAAAATTATTAAAAAAGCATTTCAAAATATTTTCAGTTAAATCAAGGTTATATAAAAAGACTTATGAAAAAGTCTGAATGTAACATTTCTATCAATGTGTTTTTTAAATTTTCATGGAACTGTAACAAAAATGGGATTTTCTAAATGCTGTTACACAATAAGCCTTTTCTCACACAGTTTGTTACCAAAATCAAGATAGCAAATCTAAAAAAAAGTCTGGAGAATAAAATGTTATAATCGTGAGAAAAGTAAAATATGTTGTTTCTGATAAAGAAGAGGGATTTTCAATGGATATCTTTTATTCTTCACCATGCATTCGTTTGTCCTTTGGTTTTTCTTTCTTCCTTGGCTGGGAAGTTTAGCTCAGAATGGCAGAGGTAAGCAAAATAGAGGTTAAATAAAAAAATTAAAATTGTTTAATACGTATTTAAAGAAGAAAAATCATTGAAATGATAAACTAAAGAAGATAAAATTCAAAAAATATGTATGCTGTGTAACAAACGTTTGTTGAGATTTTTTTTAAAAAAATATTTAATATTCTTAATCTATAAAAGCATATAATTTATTTTAAGTCACTTATATCATATTTCCTTAATTAATAGAGTTTAATATTTTAGATTAGTACCCGAGAGAAAATAGTTGAATATTATTATAAGATTGAAAAAAAAAATAGTTTAAGACAGTCTTCTGTTTTATTGTTAAGGATTATCGAAATATATAAAAGTAATTCATATAATTTTAAAAAATGTATTTTTTAAAATGTTATTTTAAAATAAAAATCCCAAGAAATTTATTTTATTAATTCCCAAAAGAATAAAAATGAAATACTATATTTACCAAAAAGAAGTGAAAATTTTCAGTAAAATATCGAAAATGTATTAAAAAAGTTTATTGATGGGTGAATTTGAGAACCCTTTATCACAGCATTAACCACTAAATTATCATAGCTTCTTTCTACAACAGCAAAAAAGGCTTCAAATATTCGAAATGTTAAAAAAATATTGTGATTCATAAAAGAAACAGAAATTTTAACAGAATAGCGGCTTGTGTATTGTATGGTGTTAGTTTCTCAAAATTTTGAGGGGCTTACATACATTTAAAAGCAGCCCTCATAATAAATATATGATGTATATTTCACATTACTAATTATAGTATATATAATCTAAAACTAATGCTCAATTGTATCAACATAACGTTTAAGTATTTAAAGCCAATATTTTACATTATTTCAATAAATATCAAAAATCATATTTACTATGCAGGGTGAGTACAAATGATGGACCCAGTTTTGAAAAATCATATTATCGAAACTACTACCCATATTACAGTAATACATCAATGGAAAGATAAATATACCAAGTTTTTTTCTGTTACATATGTTAGAGAGATGTGAGACCCTCTTGTTATATGGCACACGTCCAATCAGCAATCCAGTACGTTCCATAAATTTTGTTGCATCACTGTAGCAAGGGTTCGGAATGCTGCACAAATGCTTATTTGTCGTCTTCTGCTATTTGTTGTGTCAATTTCAAATGATACAGCTTGAAATTTAATTTTTGTCATTCAATTTTCCATACTGTTTTGTGGGGCATTTCAAGTTCTAAGGCGGCAACTCCCATAGACTTCCGTGGACTTCGAACGAAACTCTGCCTTACACTCTCTATTGCTTCTCTCGAGATGCTTGACCGACATTTCCTGTTCTTTTTAAACGCGCAACCTATTTTTTTTTAATTGACGGTACCATCGCAGAATGTTCTATGGTGCTTTTTTTCCGTAGCGATTTCTAAATGCACGCTGCACCGAAATAACTGAAAAAATCCGTACATACTATAATACTCAAAATATCTTCTCTGTCATTGCCGCCATGTTTGGATTTCAATCATAGCAATCTTGAATGTGCTGTTGATCATTGGTGGGAAGAAAACTTGGTATATTTCTTTTTTCCTTCATGTATCACTTATTGAATTATATGCAATAGCTTCGAAAATATGTTTTTTAAAATCGGGTGGATCATTTGTACTTGCCCTATGTTTTATTTATATTTTAATATTTTCCAAAATTAAATCAATAACAGTAGTTCAAGAATTCAATGCAGAAATTATGACATTTGGAATTAATACATATACATCCAAAAGTGCAATTATAATATACATATCATGGCTCCTTTTCAAGAAAAGGCTCTCCTATTAGACAGACAACAAAATAGATTTCTCTTCTGAGGTTAATTGTAGATGCGTCAAAACCTGGAACAAAATCTTTCTGTAACAGCTTTTCTCATAACGCTGTTAGTAGAAGTAGCAATAAGTCACTTTTGCGCAGTCAGGAGGTCAAAACGAGAATTTGTGATTTACAAACCCTTTGATTGTAAGGTAAGGAGTATAATCTAACTCCAAAGCACAATTTTTAAAATAGAAAAGCATCCTTCCTCATCACACAGAAAAACGAGAAGATTCAAGCAGACTCTTAAAAAAGAAGGTCTTGGCGAATATCTTAAGGAATCATAAATTATTCCTTTGGTGAATTCCATGCTAAAAAGATGCTACAAACCAATGAATAAGGGTGAAGCTTCCCGACAATTAAATGCGGTGTATGATAATAATGCAATGAATGAAATAAATGTGCAAAAAATTGTACAAACTGTTTAATATTGAACCAACAAATATGCATAATGAAATCTAATTTGGAGGATCGTCACCCACCTCAGAATACCTGGAAATTGAAGTGAAAACAGAATCTTGAAAGACGTACGCGTAACTCTCAGCGAATTGCACATTGTTTTTACAGACATTTCTCGAACGTTGCTGTGTGAAATAGTACCGCAATATTTTAAGCTACATCAAAATTTGTGCACAATGCATTTCACAGCAACTTAATTACGTTCACAAAAGTCAGAAAATAGACTCAGCAATGGCAATCTTGACACATTATCACACATATGGGGCTCCTGATAGGATTGTGAATGATGATGAGATACGAGTGTCTTACATCGCTTCAGAGAGAAGCCGCCATTCATTTGAGGGGTATCATCCCTAGTCACCTAAAATACCGAGAAAATTGAAATACTCTTTCAAAACAGATAAAACTTTTTTTATTTAAACGAAAAGTA
>BMAV01007126.1:0-14124 GCA_019973955.1 Trichonephila inaurata madagascariensis
TGAAATCAGATTTTTCACAAGTGTACTAGATAACATTTGTTCGGGATAGAAAAAAAAAAAATTCGATCCCAACAATCTTTTTTTTTCCTTTAAATCGAATCATACAGAAAAAGCTTTTAAAAAAGGGAAGTTTGAAATACCCGATTTTCCCACCAAAAAGCTGTAAAGGAATTTCATTAAAAATATTCTATGCTTACATCACCCTATTCTATGCAAAGAAATGTATGTATTATTCAAAGAAAGGAAATCTTCTTGCCTTAATAGAAAGTATTAAAAAACATTATAGGAAGAAGGAAAGATTTTCGGATATTACCTTGAATAGAAAAGTTTTTACTTACGCGTGAAAAAGTCCAGTTTCGAATTTCGAATTACATTTCTGTCCTTTTTAAGAACATCCAGAAGGAAACGAAAATAATATCTCGGTAAAAAATTCACTAAATAGAATTTCAATCTTTTGCGCTTTACTCCTCGGTAGATTTCTACAGGATACATCGATTAAGGACATGGAAGGATATTTTTTTGAGGATAAAAACTCGAAAATCAAATATCCCGCGTTCCACCAAGTGAAAAATAGGCTTTTAGACTTTCGCTCAGAAATCGTTTGGGGACCATTTTGAAATTTGATTACGGATCAGGAAAATAGGATTTTTGGAGACTGAATCTGATATTCTCGGTTCTTCGGGGGGAAGGGGAGGCATAAGGGAACTTTTGGGAAAAAAATTTCAAATTGTTTAATTTAAAAAAATATAATCTCAACGTATTTATCTTATGTAAAATTTTGGGTCCCTTTTTATTTTTTTCTAAAACCTTTATCTCCCGCTTTTGGGATTGACTGCATTTTTTTCATGAATATTTTTTGATCACTACCTTGAAAATTAAGAGTTATACATAAACAAAATACTCAACTTTGTGAAATTGAATTCATTAGAGCTAATTAATTAATTAATTAAAGATATTCAACTGTAAAATTAATTATATACACTGTTTTTTTAAAAACAAATACTAAAATCGTTTCCTGGTTTTTCATTAACGTACAAAAAAAAATAAGAAACTTAATTTTTTTAAATTTCACTTTTTTTTCAAAAAATGATATTTTTTCGCAATCCGCTGAAAACGCAATTTTTTTTAAAACCTCCCCTTTCCCCCGCGGGATCATGATAAAACCCCGGGGCCCAATTTTTGGAAAATGAATTTCAAGAAACCTGAAAAAGTATCGTCATATTATTCGTAAAAACGGTTTTTCTATGTAATTTTAAAAAGTACCGTCGGTAGATAAAGGGTCAAATACTGTGCGCATAAGAATTTTTCGTCTTTAATTGAGTCCATACACCCATAAGCCACAACGAAAACCAATTTAATTCACAAATATGCAATTGTTTATTTTGTTACCGCTAGAATAACCTTGAATTTTATAGTTAAATAAAGCATCGAATTTTCCAACCATTCATAAACAGAAGGGGCGGAAATATATCACTAAAAAATTTACAATGATTTTGAAAGATTATTTCAAATTAATTTGTTGATACGGAACCCCAAACGAAATATTCTTTAGGGGGAAAGGTAAACCGTACAATTTTTTTATTTCGCTAAAGTGCTTTCAAACTTTAAATACGTGCGACCCAATATTCAATCAAATTTCATCCCTCCATCAAAAAGATGCATTGAATTGATAATACAATCTTTGACGCAAACTACAAAAAAGACTTTAACCTCTTTGCCACCGGGGTATATAAACGTTTCGTTGGCCGTGCATAAATTGCTCCAGACGTATATATAAGCTTTTCCAAAAAAATTTCACTACTAACCATAAAATTATTCCAAAAAACCCCAAGGATGAACTTTTTTCCCCTCTCACCACCATTCTGCTCACAACTCCAGGCACCAGTTAACCACGCCCCTTTCCTCGCTCTTTCAACCATTCACATTGTTCCCTCTCAGTAAGGACGCTACACCAAGGCACCATTAATATGCTATGATATGGGATAAGGGCTCGTCTGGGAGCCATACGCCCAGTGACAACAGCGACCGAAGACTTTGAATCAATAAAATGACCCTGTTTGAGAAAGATTTACTTATTTCCCAAAAGGATTTTCTTTTTTTTCCTTTCTCCCCCAAACACACCCCATATGTGTGCATACGTGCAAAAAGGGGGCATTCAGGGGGTGAATCGCAACTTTTAACTGCAGCTAAAAATTTAATTATAAGCCGCACAAAATGATCCAGATAAGTGTTAATTCCTGCATATAATTTTATATATGACCAACCACACACAGTGCGGTCACTGGTAATTATGTGAAACTTAATTTTAACTTAGTATTGTTAAGATAATTATAAAGTTCTCTTGTGCAGTACTGATACATTTTTAAATGTATTATATCAGTGTAAATGTATTTTTTTCTTTCATTATGACAGAGTGTATTTTGTTTATTTTACTTTCAAAAGATTAATATATTTTTTTTTGAAATAATCTTTTGTTTTCGACGTTTCAATATGCTCGCACTCCCTAGGAGGGCGTGCCCCACAGTTTGAGAAGCGCTGCACTAAATTATATATCAAAAAGTAATAAAACCACATCTATATCTAAATTTGTGGAATATTTTTTTAAAAAATAACTGTTCTAAATCTTTATTCTATGCTCAGAATCATCAAACGTATCATAGAAAACAACCAGAGAAAGTTTCAAAACTTTACATAGATTGACAAAATACGTCGAGTGTATAGACATCATAAAGTTAAATTTGAGTACATAATCATCAAAAAAAGAAGTCCAGAAAAATAAGAAAACTAAATTATATGTGTTAAGTCTATACGATGATAGTGTCTGCAAGAAATGCAGACGGTCACGTGGTCTGGTTTCGGTTTTCACTTCGACATACTGTTAAAAAATTTAAATAACTAGCGAAACAATGGACTAGAAACACGAAGTTTTGTACACACATTTTAAAAAGTCACAAAAATTAAAATGAGGTAGTTAAAAAATTCAATCTTTTGGTCATTTTATGGGTAATTTACCCTCTTTAATGTGATTTGAAATATGTTCCTTTCGTATTAAATAAAAACTCGCTGAATTTTTTGAAGTAAAATTTTATTAATAAAATATATAAATTGAATTTTTTAGACTTCATGTAAGGTATCCGACTACGATCGGAACCGTGATTTTATAAAAGGGCATAAATGGATAATTTTCAGGATATTTAGTGTCACTTAGATTAAACTACATATAAAAAATTGTTTTGACATTTTGGCAAAAAAAATGTATTTAAATACATTTTGGCAAAAAATGAACTTAGTATAACCTTTTTTCAAAATGTTCTCCTTTGGTGAAAAATACTTCTATTATAATAACATTTTGCCTGTATACAACTCAGACCACTGTACAGAGGCTCAACTATGATTTTTGAAACATTCATATTATTTTCAGAGTTGCAACCCATTGAAATAATTATTGGCGTTTTTTTTCTTAAAATTGCTCCAATCTGTTATCGTAAAACATGGATAAACCCACTTTTAAGTTATATATTTCAAAAATTCTAGTTGAGCCTCTGTATAGTGGTCTGAGCTATAGAGAGGCAAAATATTATTATATAATAAAGCATTTTTCACAAAAGGAAATATTTTGAAAATGGTCATTCTATGTTCCTTTTTTGTCAAAATAGTGTACTTAAATAATTTTTTATTGTTATACTATTCTTATAACAATTTTATATACATTTTCTAATCTTAATCTAAGTGACACTAAATATCATAAATTGTATCCATTTATACGCTTTTGCAAAATCACGGTTCCGAACGTAGTCAGATACTTTAATATGTAATAAGCCCTCCTTTGTTTTTCATGAAATACCAATTTTTGTATACAACGATTTTCCTTTGAATATATTAATTCGTCAGTATAGTTCAATACATGTATCTTGGAAACATAGTTTAGGTTACCCATTAGTAAAAAAAATTAAAATTACATAACAAAACTGAAAATATAAGTAATAAATTGGTTTAATATTATTATTTATTAAAACAAATCAAAACAAAACTTAATTCATCACAAAAAAAACAAATAAAACATAGTACATGAAGAAGCCAATAAAAAAGTAGAATTTGAGTTCATTAAAAATTGACCCATTTGAATTAAAAAGCGATATGTTTGTGATTTTCTAAAATCTTATAATAAATTTAAAACAGAACAAAAAAAGCCCCTATTTTATTTTTATTGAAACATTGCATTTTTAATGCTTAATATTATATATATATATATATATATATATATATATATATATAATTATAATTGATAACTGCATGGGGTAAGACATTCTAAGAAAGTAGATTTTTTAAAATTAAAATTTTGAAGTCTGAGCTGAACCTTTTTCCCCAAATAACTCATATATACCTGTACACAGTACGTACAAAATATAGAATGGATCTACATAAATTTTAATCTAAAAAATTTTTCTTATATAACTCCCAAAAAAAAAAAAAAAAACTTATTTAAAAATCTTATTAACATATAACACTAGAAATTAATCATTCTAAACACTAAAATTAACTCTAATAAAAATATTAAAAAAACACTTCAATATTAAAATTAATAATAATAAATACATTGTATTTTTGACAGACCAATAAAATTCTGTAGTTTAGCTTCCTCAAAAAATGTCTTTTCATAATAATTTTAACAACATTTAAATACTAATACATGCAATCTAATTTGAAAATATATTTATAATATAATAAAATAATATTACTAAATCTATCTCTCTGTAGATTAAGAAAGAAAACATTGAAATAACTCACTTATAACTAAGTTAATTCACAAACTTTAAATATTCAGAAAGAATTTTGAAGAAATACCTCTTCGGTACTTCAAACAGCAATAACAGCTTAAACAGTTTATGAGAATATACTTATAATAACAAAATAATATTACTAAAGTTATTTCCTGATGTATAAAAAAAAAGGAGAGTGAAAAATCTAAAAAAAAAAGACCTTTTATATGGACTTAAAATGATAATTCAGAAAAATGATTTATGATTGAGTATCCAAAAAAGAAAACTCAAAATTTATTATAAACATCAGATAAATGATTCACAGTTCTTTTGTTATTGGTGATCATCAATAAATATTGTGCAATGTCTCATTCCGGAAGTGGACGCTCCCTATATAAATTTTCTGAGAACTAAATTCTGAAAAAGTTTAATGAGGAAAAAAATTTCATAACATAATTCAGACAAAAATTAAATACCTGGTTTAGTTATATTAATCCTGGGATTTCCTGATCCCTGAACTGCAAACCCTATCATAGTTGTTTCTTATATTTAATAATTTTAATAACCTATTACATTTTAAATTTTATCAGCATATATGTTATACATCTGTGTTCTAAATAAAATAACTGAACCTTTGAGGATTATCGTTTTCCAAAGAATTAAATCAAATATATAAAAATTAAAGTATAATTTCTTCCCCACTTTCTTTTTGTTTCCTTAGGATCGAAGAAATGTTTCTGCGTATATATCCAGCAATATCTCTTGAGATTTGTAAACACTCCCGTATACAAAAACCTCAGCTAGTCGAAAAACTATTCGCATCGTAACACTTCGTTGTGCGAGCAGTATTTTTTTAGAACATAAAGGTAACTAAACATAAATTTGTTTTAAAGAAACGAGCTCTACACTCCATTATAGGAGATTCTTTTCACCAACTTGCATTTTGCATCAAGTATAAAACTCTCAAAAGAATATCTCAAACAAACTCTCAAAGAATTACAGAAAACAAACATTTGCCCAGCAAATTTTAAAAGAGGTGTGACATAGCCATCTGTCGATAGCTGGGGCGTGGTGGTTCCATGTAAGTTAGAGGTGTGGGATTATCGGAAGGATGAGACATTCTATAATTCTAATACAACTTTTATTAAGAATTTAACTTAAATTACTTATATAACGAACAAACTTATATTAAGTGAGAATAAACCAAAGTAAGCCGATTTATTTAAGTCAGATCGCACAACTAAGTCACTTATCAAAATATACTAAATTATCTGCCTAATCTCGCTTTCTATATTATACTAACTTTCGGAATATAATCCTCCTACCTTGGTTGAAGACTCATCGATTCTGATACTTGCAGGTAGATAGATGTACTCGTGTACAATTGCTCCTCCTTATAAATATTATCGAGGGTGGGCGTTTCCGTCTTTCTTGAGTAGGCCGTCTAAACACTTGTTCCGAACTGCTCCACACTAAGCTTTCTCTAAGATTGCCCCCATTCTCACTAAACTTTCCATCCTTTTAAAGGATATCTTATTTGCATTGTTGCTTCGTTTTTCCTCTTGGAATTGGGTTGGAAAAGTTTTGCCATTAATCGTGGCCGTCAAAGAACGTAGGAGTTATGTTAGAAGAAGAACGCGAGAGATGTCACAAGGGGAATAATAAAATGAATAATGAAAAGTTCTAAACAGAAAAATGTCAAAATATACATACACAGTGCTGCTATTCTTTATCGTTGCTGTTTTGGGATTTGAGCTGTGATATAAAATATATAGCTAATTTATTTGTATAACATTATTTTGTGGTTATTATAATCGCAGTAAAATATTCTTTAGTTGCATATAGATTGAATGAATGGTCTAGTTTGGGATTATATATATATAGTGGTTTTATTTATGAATATACTTGTGAAACTAGTAGTGATCCACTCGTTTCAGTGGGTATTTCATGACATTGTAACACTGTACATTATTTTTAAGTCATTGTTATTTAAGTCCTAGTATTGATGTATTGAAAAATATTCTTTTTTTTTTTTGCTCACCCCTTTGTTTAAAAGAACTCTTTATACCGTTGAGTCACTGGTTCGACTCTTGGTGCCATTGAAGACCTGTTGTGTAGAGGACCTGATATCCGTCAAATCTATCGAGGCCCAATGTCTTTGTGTTGGCGTGGTGTGAAAGCTCGGAGGCGTGGTACCAGCTCAAGTGCTCAATTATTCTGTCTCATATTGTCTTTTAGTGGCTTCAGAATGCAAGGTTAATAAAAAATCTTCGAATCTAAGAAGGTTCACTTCTGAGAACTATAATTTAGGCTATTTTTTTTTAAAGTTTTTTTGAAAGCCCACGGTTCATATTCACGAGTCTCCGTGTTAACATTTAACATTACCCTGTTATCAGAATTAAATAAAAGTTAGAAAAAAATTCGTTGTTCCATAAAAAATAATTAAGTTGCCATCAAAATTATGTAAAAATGCTTTAAAGGGACAGCTATTCTCCCGGAGAAGAGGAAGTTTTATTGAAAGTTTAACTAGCTCCTCCTTGTCTATCAAAAAATGTGATTTGTAGATTCATTTACATACAGGGTGTCCCAGAATCGTGGGAACAAGCCTTAAGGTATCCGACTACGTTCGGAACCGTGATTTTAAAAAAGCGCATAAATGGATAATTGTCATGATATTTATTGTCACTTAGATTAGAATACATGTATAAAATTGTTTTAAGGACATTTTGACAAAAAAAAATTATTTAAAAACAATATTTCGGCAAAAAATTAACTTAGAATAACCTTTTTTCAAAATGTTCTCCTTTTATAAAAAAATGCTTCTAAAATAATAATATTTTGTGTATGCTTATATAAAGTAAAGACTTCTCCAGAGAGTCTGAACTATATTTTTTAAATAAAATTCACATTATTTTCAGAGTTTCAACCCATTGAAATAATGATCAGCGTTTTGTTCTTAAAATTTCTCCCCTCTGTTGTCGTAAAACATGGATAAACCCTCTACTAAGTTATATAGTTCAAACATTCTAGTTGAGCCTCTGTACAGAGGTCTGAGCTATAGACAGGTAAAATATTATTAAAATTATATTATTAATATTTTATAAATTATGAAAAAAATTCAAAATGAGCTAAAAGCTTATTTCAGTATAATGAGATCGGTGTATTTTAGTTGTATGGAAAATTTCAAGCGTGTACATATAACAGATTTTGAGAAAAGGTCCATCGAAAACAGCCATTTTAAGACTGCCGGTATAGAGGTTTCATACTCGCCTTAATAGTTTTTACCATATAATATTTGAAATTTGTCGTATCTAACTAAGATATGAATATACGATTTCAAAACCACATGTTTTATTTTTTCACATAGCTTTATTTAAATTTATTTGATTGCGGGATACATTTGTAATGACTGCATATCATTTGTACTTTTGCTATCAGTTCCGAGATCAATATGAAATTGATACAATATTAAAATCTGCCATCTGAATCTGTTAAATCAGGTGACATACAGGGCGTATCCTTCCAAACTGAATCAGTGATGCTATTTACACTTTTTTTTAACAACGCCCTGCCTATCTTTAGAACTTTTGGATCATAACCATACTTATCTTCTGTGAAGGGTACTTTTTAATCTCCTTAACACATCCTATGACTATTACATAATAAAACGAGTTAAGATACTTAACTGTATTAAATAGTTATGAAAGTTAATGACCCAACAATGCTTAACTAATCCTTTTATTAAGAATAGAAGGATTTAAGTATTAATAGTTTATTAGATAGTTATAAGGGGTTTAAGCGGAGCTTATTTTAATCCTGGCTGTTGACATAGTTACTAAATTGCTTTAAGGTGGGAAACTCTGTATGTTTATAAAGAAATTATGAAAGTGAATACTAGTTTAGTGCTAGTACTTTCTAGTGAATACTTATTGAAAGCGGGAAGAGATTAAGAAAGCGTTGTATATAGATTATTTTTTTATATCTTGCATTTTACGAGAGGATGGTATAATTTTCTGGTTTCAATATTCAACTGTTTCACGTTGTAACAATTGCAATTATGAGCAAAATTTAGTTCTTTAAATAATTAGTTTTAATCAATTTTTATTAATTATAATTAAATCATCGTATTGTCACTCAAAACAGTTCTCGGCTCAATTGAGCGTTTAATGTGAAATAAAAAAGCTCTTAAGTTATATTTACAATAAGAAGAAAAGAAAACTAACTAAAAATTTTCTTGAATAAGCTTTTGAAGAGGGATTTAAAATGATTCAAATGATTCACTTTCATTGCAAAAAATTAAACTAATCGTTTCTATATAGTATGTATTTATATAGTTTTTACTATTGTGTTTTTCGAAAAAATATTCTTAGTTTCTTAAGTGACTGTCTGCGTCTAGGTCTGTTATTTTACAAAAGTGTAAAACTTAAAAAAATGTAAATAATAATAATAATAAGTATTTTAAGAAACAATGTGTAAATTTTATAATTTTTTTCCGAAAATATTTTTTTGTTCGTTTCTTGTTAGTTATACATCGATGAAATGAATTGGAATATGTTTCAGGTCTTATATAATAATTTAAGAATTAAAGAGAAAAGTGTGTGTGTGCTCACACAATTTTATAAATATTCTTCCTTTGCTATAACAAATTAGAATAAATAAAATGAAGTATAGGTTGGCGCCTTATTTGTCCATTTTTTTTAGAATCGATTGCCAAGCAGTTTTAAACATGATCGAAAAACAAATTATGAATGGATTACTATATTACCAGAATAACGCCATTAGGGAGCTAAAAAATCGCGAAATACGGTGCGAAACTATTTATTTTAATGAGCTTAATTCATATGAAGTTAGTCCCTGTTAGCTGTTATCACGTGTTTACAGCCAATTATTTCATAGCTTCATGTGATATCATGATCATGAAAACACATGATTGCAGCTAATCAAAACACAAATTTATATGACGTCGTCACATAATTGTAATTACGTGTTTCCAGCCAATCAGTTCATGCACTTTGCTGTTACCAACGCTTTCTTTTTGTAAAAATTTTCTCTTAAACATACATATTGGTCAACAATAATAACGCAGATAAGTAAGTAAAATACACTTGATTTAAGGTATTCGAACACGTTGAAAATGACCCAATTCGCTCAAGACAGAAATTTTGTTTTCTATTTTATTGAATAGAGCTACCTTATGGCTTTACAAAACATACTTTGTTTTGTTTTTACGCTACCTAGAGGCCAAGCTACAATAAATATTATTAAGTTAGAAAAACCGGAAATGGGTCTTTGATCCACCAGAATTGGGCATTTAAATGGTTTGAAATCTATCATGGCGAGTCTGATTACTCACAATATTACAAATGTATTACTATAAACCTTTTAACCTGATATTTATGCTATTTTCTAGAGAATGTACTAAAATATTTCTTATTGTATGAATATTTTTTGAGTTAGGGCTTGTTATTTAAATAATGGTCTCATAAAGAATGTGATTTTTCTTATAATGTTTACTCAATCAGCTCTAAAATTTTCAAATTTTAATAAAACATTAAAATTTTAGTACATTCTGTACAGTGAGTGAGTGAATATTAGCGTCGCACTGTTCAGCTTCACGAGGGGGCTGCGGTAGCCCAGTGGTTAAGGTATCGGACCATGGCAGGCATGTCATGAGTTCGAGCCCAATACCACTGAAGACCCGCCGTGTAGGGCAGCGATGCACGTTAAATCTGTCGGGGCTAAAAATGTCCTCCGTTGGTGTGGTGTGGTAGTAGGAGGTCCAGTGGTTTCCCCACGTCGCTTGACCAGGGTTCAATTACGGGTCCGTCCAAAAGCCCTCGTATAGCTGAACAGTGCGACGTTAATATTCATTCACTCACTCACTCAGCTTCACGAGGGCTTTTGGCGACGAACCACGTACGAACCATGGTCAAGAGGGACGAACTGAGCTGGCACTACACTCCTACACCACCCCAGACCAAGTACATTCTCTAGATAAATGCATTTAGATTGTTTTGGTAATACTTTTACTAATATAAGTTTATTACATTTTTATCTAATTGCTTTCAAGTTTTACAAAAATATTGCTAAAATTTCACTTATAATTGTGATTTTTGTGAAATTTCGGCATTTTATTTTAAATATTGTCGGTTAAATATTAGTATTTATTGGTATTGAGTCCCTAAAAAAGCCTTTATAATGTTTAAATATGTTTTTTTTGTCAAAAGGTACTCCGAACATGTTCGGATACCTTAAAAGAAAACGCACAATAAAAGAATCTGTTTTTAAATTTTGAAAAGAACTTTTTGAAGAATCGTAGTAATTGAACATCTTTACTCAATTATCAACGTTAAAATTTTGTATGAATTTTACTACACGTGATGAACACGTGATGAGAACACGTGATGGCATTTGTCATGTGACCATCATGAGTTTTAAATCATTGAACCTACTAATTAACTTGTAATGAGCAAATACATTGCCGTAAATAATACCCCCACCCTTTTGTCTTGACTAAGTGAAATTTAAGCATGAAAAAGAAAACCGGCGAAAAGCAAAAACATTAAATGAAAAATACAATGAAACATTTACTTCCATGCCAATGCATAAAGTTTCGAATTCCATTCCATTTTAGGTCCAACTAATCGGATCCAAAAGAAAGCTTCTTGGAGCAGTAAAAGTTCGAAAAAAGAGTTCCAATCTTTCGGTTTCATTCCTCTATCTTCTGCGGGCTCTATCGATCTGAGGCTTGGAAAGATATTTGGGGGATAACAAAACTCGAAAACCAAATCTCCGCGTTTCATTAAGTGAAAAAACAGGGTTAGGGGGATGGGACACAGAGATCGTTTCTGGACGATCTTGGATTTGATTACAGTTTGAGCAAATGGAGACGGTGTCTGGTGCTTTCTAGTTTGGTCTGGAAAAAGAAATCCAGTGGAGAATTAAAGTAAAAGCGTGGAATATAAGTTCCTTTCTGTAGAGAAGTTTGTTATTTAGACGGAGAAAGTTGAAGTTGCCATTTCCGGATTTAAATTTCACGTTTATCGACCCATTTGAATTCGTGAACGTAAGGCTAAAATCTTACAGATATTATATTTATTTCCTCAAATCTAGAATACAGTGGTACCTCGACATACGAGTGCCCCAACATACGAGGTTTTTCGAGATACGAGCCGACGAGCAAGTGATTTTTTGCTTTTAGTTACGAGCGAAATTCGAGATACGAGTCCGTTTCGGTTCGGTAGGATCTTAGGAATGTGGGAGAGAGTTTCACAGTTCGCGTGGAAAAAAAACACCCAGAAAAAGTTGCAACAGGTCGTGCATCTGACCTTTTTAATGACACTTGCCTAACTCATTTCCGGAACATTCTGAGAGGGAGGAAGAAACAAACCTCCTTGGACATGTTTTTTTCTAAACGGCCTACAGGTGAAAGCGAGAAAAATGTAGCGAAAAAGGCAAAGACCAGTGAGGATATCTAATTTATTTCTTTACATTCTCTTTTTTGTTTTTGTGCAATAAATATTTGATATTTATAAATACGTTTTTATTATTCAAAACCACGTAACAAAAATAACTGGGGTGACATTTTGGAGGTTGGAACGGATTAATGGTAGTTCAATTGTTTTGTATGGGGAAATTTGCTTCGAGATACGAGTAATTCAAGATACGAGCAAGGTTGCGGAACGAATTAAACTCGTATATCGAGGTACCACTGTATTTGTATTTCTTTGAATGGCAATAAAGTTCGTAGGAGAAAAGAGTTTGTTATTTGGGGGAGGGGGAGTGATTACATATTTCTCTCATTTCTGAAAATATTGTTACAAGGCAGATCAATATGTGACGGATTACACGCGTTTTTCCAACTAATCCTTTTGAAAAATCTTTGGGCTATCCATTCGTGTTATTTACAACCAACCCTTCGGAAGAAGATAATCGTAATATTTAAATTAACTTCCTTTAAATAGGCGAGATTTTTTCTAGCTTGAGACAGAGAAGAAGTACTCGAGTCAGGTGAGACTACTACTGAAGGTATAATATTAGAATTATAGTGATTTGATTCTTATTAAGAGGAAGCTTTTAAGCGACGATTGTTCACTAAGATTGAATTGAGATTAGATTAAATAGGATAATAGGTTAGATCCTTAATTAAGATAAGGTTCAAAGTTGATAGTCTCCTAATCGCTCACGTTTTACTGTCGTTGTTCCACTTTCACGGTTAACATTGAAATATTATCCTACTATTATTAGTCGAAATTGTGTGGAAATAAATAGATTAGTTGGATCATGTCGAGTGTTTCTTCCCTTCCCCCACACATCTAGGTACTCGCGAGAGAGGCGCGAGCCTCTTACAAATTACCTTGCAAATGCGGGAAAATTCTGCACAATAAACATGATGGTTTTATTGGTTCAAATTGTAATTTATTCTGGAACCAACCACCCCACTGAAGACCCGCTGAAAAGATGAACTGATACCCAATCAATTTGTCTAGACTCAAATTTCTCCCACTGGAAGTTTGGATAGGGGTTGGCAACTCAGTGGCGCAACGTACATTTCCGCAACCCTCGCGTTGCCAGGTGCCCAGGGACTGTACGGTTCCCAGAAGCTTGACTGATGTTAAGTACGTATTTGGGTTTGGAACCCAAAACCTCAGTTTGCACGGAGGGGGCTAATATTCTCCCCTATATCACTGTGTCGACCTCGTCACTTCCCAGTGGTTTAAAATTGTGAGGTCCGTCACCCTAAGTCTCCGTGTTGTTTCAAAGTGAGACGAAAATAAAAATTTAAAAAAATTTGGAACTTTTCAGTAATTACAACAAATTTAATTAACAGGAAACACATAAAAAAAAAGGTAAAATTCAAACTAGCACAAATTTAAACTACACCCAACAATACAATTCTGTAGTTCCAATAGCACGTTCATTGATTGAAAAGAATAGTGATTGTCAAACTTGGTTTCACCTCGTGTAGCTACTCTGATTTGTTCTTATATAGACAGGGACTTTTCCTGGTAGCAGCGCTCAAATAAAAATGTTAAATACATTATACTCTTCTTTCCAAATTTGGCGATATTTATCAAAGTGTCTCTAGTATTGTATCTTGTTAATCAAATATACTTGATGAAATAGATTTAGCATAATATTTTTTACACAAATTTACATCACAATATATTAAAAGGTCACCCATACGGTATAGTGGTTAGTGACGCTGACTGCGATGCCGTAGGGTCTGGGTTCGAATCCCGGGTAAGACATGGATGTTCGTGTTGTAATCCTTCTCTTTGTAATGTAAGCTTCACGCTTATTTCTATGTAAGTCCCCGTGTGATACTTTGTGGTGCACGGGGTTTAAAAATTTCTAAAAAAAA
>BMAV01007127.1:0-36547 GCA_019973955.1 Trichonephila inaurata madagascariensis
ATTTCTTTTAGTACATTTTCTAGATAAATGCATCTTATTTGTTTTGGTAATACTTTTACTAATATAAGTTTATTACTTTTTCTCTAATTGCTTTGAAGTTTTACAAAAATATTGCTAAAATTTCACTTATAATTGTGGTTTTTGTGAAATTTAGACAATTTATATTCTAAATATTGTTGGTTAAATATTAGTATTTATTAGTATTGAGCCCTAAAAAAAGCATTTATAATGTTTAAATATGTTATTTTGTCAAAAAGTACTCCGAACGTGTTCGAATACCTTAAGGCATATGAAATATTCTTTATAGCATGTGGGGTATACTTATAGAAGTATCACTAAAAAATATTGTGAAAATTTTAAAATTGAAAATTAAGATAAAATTCCTCCATTTTCGCATTGTTCCTTACACTGCTCACTTAACTGTATCTGAGCGTACCATACTTTCTAGCCTTCCTACCCCAACTGAAACTTTAGAATTCCCCACCTCGTACCAGGACCATTCTGTAAACAGGAAGCGCACCGGTCAGACACAAGGTCTTTGTCCGCACCATCTTCGAGGGTGTGATTTAAAATTTCCGAATTACTACTTAAATTTAAGAGTAAATTTTAACTGTAAATATTTATTTTCTGTAATATAAACTTGCATTATCGCCATCTTTGGCTGTTATTTGAATTCAACCAACGGCACTATTTCTGGCTCTCAGTTACAGTTAAGCGAGGAGTGTAGAAAACACGCATTCTGTTAAGTATTATGCTTAGTTATATGCAATAAAAAATGTGCCTTTTTTTTTTGGAACATATTAGGCAAAAAAATTGACCACTTAAAGGATTAACCAAATGTCATATATGTCATAAACTGTAATGTATTATCAATCAAACCTAATAAAAGTCAAAGTAACTAACTGGCAACAAAACAGAGCTATTACGGAAATCTCTGCTATGTTAATAAATAGAAGAAATCTAGATACTATGCCAATAAAAAAAATCCTATTTTTCCCATTTAAACGCATCTTAAAAATTATAGGGGTGAATACTAAAATCTGTTCATTCCATTCATAGCACTCTAGAACCATTAAAAAGTTGAACATATTCCATAAAAAGAATTATAAACTTATTTTTAAAAAAAAAAAAGAAAAAAGAAATGGCAACGTTCTCTTTTCTGATGTCATTAAAGGCAAGCAAGAACCTTTTTTCGGTTCATTTCTTTATTAAAAATGACGTTCCAAAAACGGTAAACACCGATTTGGTAAACTTCGGAGATTTGAAAAAAAAATGAAACATATAAGCGTAAGGCAAACAACACCGGGGAAAAGAAATTTAATTTACTGTTTCTTAAGAAAAACTTCGAAAAGTGAGTTTCATTTATCTTTGGAAGTACTTTTCCTTTCCTTCTGAAGTACGCCGGGATGGTACATTTTTAGCCTTCCTATCGTTATATAAAAAAAATAGCTGCAAGGCATGAATCTGAGCTATCCTTAAATTCAACGAAAAGAGTAGCAATACAAGCTTACTATTTTCTTCCACCTGATTGATTTTATTTTCGAAAGTATTTTCAATACAAATATGTATTTTAAAAAATGGAACCAAAGCGCTTTTTATTTATATTTTGCTCAACCCATTTAGGCATTTAATAGCATTTTTATTTGCTGCCATAGTTTATTTTTAGATATCTCTACAACAAGAAATGAGGTTTCCAATTCCTAATAAAGAAGTATGATTGAATTTTCTGCTTCGTTATAATACAATTGAAAGGCAAACGCATAAATATTTTTGTATTCATGTGCACTTATGTCTTACAGAAGTGCTTCTCAAACTTTCAATATTTTCGACCCTATTTTCAATCATAATTTTCCTATACAATACAATAACAATGTGTTAAATTCAATAATAATATACTGCGACACTAAACCTAGAATGCGACTTTAATCCTAAGCCGTACAAATTATCGAGATAAGTACTAAATTTTGTATGCAATTACATACATGACACACACACACACACAAACTCAAGGAGTCACTCGTAATTATTAAACTTGTTCTTAACTTTGTATTGATAAATTAATTATGAAACACATTGTGTGTGTGTGTGTGTGCATTACTCTGATACATTTATCAGTACTGCACAATTATGTTAATATTATATCAGTGTAAATGTGTATTTTATTTTTTATTAAATCGCAATGTATTTTGTTTTACTTTCTTTCAGTAAATTAATAATTTTTAAAAAATAATTTTTTGTTTTCGATTTTTCGATATGCTTGCGCCCCTCGTCCAGATTTATCAGGCCCCACAGTTTGAGAAACGCTGTCTTACAGTTCGTAATTTACAACTTTTAAGAAAATGTAGTACCTAAAATAAGTTTTTCGAAAAAATGCTGCGTTTGTTTTATATATATATTTATATTATACAACAAACAATTAAAACATTTTTGAATTTTGCATTTAATTGATTTTTTGGAGAAACATTCATGCAAAAAGAAACGAAAAACATGAGCATCTCTGATTTAAAAAAAGAAATAAATCTTTCCTGCTTTTGTTTTTTCGTTTTTGTGTACTGTTAGATAAGAAAACAAATTGAAACATTATTAACTAGTGCATACCCCATTTATGACACTGATTTATGGATCTTTATTTTGATATTGAACATTCTTTGAACATTTGGATTTTTAAAAAACTATGGAGGTAAAGGTTTTACAATATATATAACGAATATCTAAACATAAGTACTCCCTAAATTTAATGTACATATTTTATTTTAATTTTAAAGAAATAATACTCTCTCTACTAATAAGTTTGATGCTCCAGAATGAAAATTCTTTTGTTATAAATTTTATTTTACTATCAATAAAAAGTACTTTAAATACAGCCTTATTTTTAGAAAATCAAAAATAACTAAAATGTTGCTCACGAAAGTAATCAAATATTAAAAAGCAAACAGCAAAGCATGAATCATATTTAATGCACATAAAGATATATTTGAGAGTCTACGATAGCTTTTAAACGTGTCGGATATGTTCAATAGTTTTTTTTTTTTCTTCATAATATCGGCATCAAAGTTGTTCCACTTTTTAGTGATCACTACATTACATCATTACAAATTATTTTTCAAAAATGTCCAGAACGTACCGCAAATCAATTACGAATGAGTTTGGCTCCGACATATATGGAGTATTTCCATCCTAGAAAATTCTGTCGTTGTTTGTTGTCATGAAGTATATGAATGATTTCATATAGTTTCCAAATAGCTGAATGTAAGAAATTTGTTACTGATTTCAAGTTATTCCAGATTCTAACAGGACATGGAAATTAATTTAAATATCTATTTATCTAGATTTAATTTGGTTGGTAGTGACATTTGTTCTTGTGGTCACAGGATGCTGAAACTGTGGAACATGTATTGTTGTATTGTAAACTTATTTCTGTCAAATAGAAAATTTATAAAAGTTGTTGAAACGTTTAAGAGTATTTCCGGGCCACCTGTTTTGTCTTTGTTGGTCAAATGTACTGAAAGCCTAAATGCCTTAAGAAAATTTGTTTATTGTATAGATTTTTAAAGTTATATATATATATTGGTACCTCCCTTATTTATATTTGTGTATTTCCACTCTTCCTTTTTATTTTATGTTTTTTCTCTTTTTTTTCTCCAAATTTTGTTTTTTATGATATAATTGTGTTACCACTTACGTCTGTAAGCCTCATGTTATGCAATGCGGAGCATAAGGCGTTTTGCAAATAAATTAATTTAAAAGAAATAGCTGAAGATAACTATTTCTAGTTAGTATTTGGTCCAGTATTACTAGAAGACCCAGTCCACGCCATGTAGAAACAGTGCACACTATGAAAGAAGCCCCACTAGCTTCCAAACAGTTTTTTGACAACATCAATCCATGACCTTGTGAGGCTTGTGGCACACTCGAATACCATCAACAGCTCTGACTAAATGGAATGGTGACTCATCAGACCAAGCAACGTTTTTCGAATCATCTAGGGTCAAGCCAATATTTTATTGGACTCGGTAGAGGTTTCATGTTATTAGAAAATGCATTCAAGACACGTAATATTCCATAACACCTAATTTGTATTTACTATCCTCATGGATATATATGTGGTACGTTCCGTAATAGTTTTATTTGAAACCGTTGCTGGTCTAGTGGTATTGACTTCTCTACACACACGTCCATTGTCTTGGTTATTAAGTTGAAAGGTCATACACCGCTTTGCTCGAGGTGAGGTATAATGCTTCAAATTATTTTTCATGCCCTTTTTGTTGGAAATGGACGACTGTTAAATCCGTTGTCAGTTTCCGAATTTGAATGCTAAGCGCGTTTAGCTCACATCACCATTCTACGTTCAAAGTCTGTTTATTTCCTTCTTGCAGCTATAATCTCATCCAAAAAATTTTCACATGAATTGCATGAGTACAAATAAAAAAAAAGCGATAAACGATGCTAGTATCATCTGGATATTTATTTGAATGTTGCTATTTAATGACCTTTATCACTTCAATGTATTAAAGCTTATTACTTAAATACAGATGGTGCGAAACAACATTGGATCTATTTCGGAATTATATTCCAGCGGCAGTGCAGTTTCTGTATATTCCTCTAAACTCCTTTCCTTGCAGTTCCTGTTAATGTTTGAAAAGACTCTTAACTTCTGGGATCCATGGTATTTAAAATTGTCAATGTACAATCTAATATTAAATATAGAACCCATTTAAGAAAAATATACAAATACTATCATATTTATCAATACTTGTCAAAGAAATATTCGACCCTAAGTAATCATCATTGCAATTAAATCACACTGACATTAACTGTGCTAGACAGTGTGAATTGTTTTTAAATATTATTTTTGAAGTAAAAAACATTGTTTTTGCCCAATTATATATTTTCAAAGTATTCCTTAATAACAATGCCGGTTTATCCATTGAGCTCTTGGGACCTACACCGAGGGTCTCGAAAGGGCATGGATAAGTTGGAGTCAATCAGATTTTCTGGTTATAGGTTTCAATCCTCTAGTGCAGAGGTTCCCAAACTTTTTTGCCTCATAGATCCCTTGCTAGGTTTTTCAATTTTAGGTAGACCCCTTCATACCTAATATTGAATTTTTACAAATTCCTCAACTTAAATGTAATTTTTACAGCTTGTAATGAGCTTCTTTACAAGATTTAAATACCTAACTGTAGTGAAGTACAGTGTTTAAAACTTAATAAACAACAAGTTAATTAAATTAACCGAACAACAAATAAATGCTTTTAGTGGGAGGGATGAACCTGGGGATTTAATAACAAATTTTCAACATTTCGTATCAGTCAGGTTTAACCCTAAATATCTTCTGGGTTAATAATGTCCAGTTTTTTTTTCTTGAATTTGGCAAACATACTGAAATTCTTCAATTGGAAAAGCAATCACAAACATTCTCAAAATATTCTATAATTTGGGATAAATAACAGATATATCTTTTTAAAGCCAAAATTGCTGACATCCGTTTTCTGAACTTTACTTTAAGATCTTTGTTAGTGCCTAATTCATGTAATTTGACACTTTTTTTCCAATGCGACCATATGAAGTGATTGCCTACTGTGGTATTACTATAATCAAAGCATTATCAAACCTAATTTCAAAATCTAGATAACGGACATTTAAATGTTGTAAGTAGGTTAAAACGTCTTTTTTTTTCTCGCAGATTTTCTGTGACAATTAAGAAACTGGGAAAATTCAGGGCCCCAATATTATCCCCCTTTAGCTTAATTCTCACACAAAAACGCTGAAATGGGGGTCCTTTTTTTTAAAAAAATTTATTTAAACTGTTAAAACTGAAAAATTTCCTCATTAAACTTAGGAAATAAATTGTTAAAAAAGGTTCTTTTTTTCCATTTGATTGAATTTTTTTTAAAATTAAAGAAAAAACCCTTTTAAATGAGGTCACAATCTGGACCCCCGTTTACATCACATGGCCCCCAAAATTTTTTTTGGCTAACGTAGCCCCCTTTGGGAGGTCTAAAAAGACCCTGGGGTCTATAGCCCCCAACCTTTGGGAACCCCTGCTCTAATTCCCAAAGGGTTGTTGATCTTCTGCCCCGAGACCCAAATGAGTTTAAATCGACACTGTTTTACAAAAAAAAAAATTTAAATTAAAATTTTTAAATTTTTATTTCCATTCAAAACCTTAACCCCCTTTATTTTTTAAACCTGTTCATCAAAATTTTACTGAACCCCAATTTAAACCAAAAGGGGTCTTTTTGATAACTTAAAATTTTACTTTTATGAAAACATTAAAAAAAAACTTCTTACAAAAAAAGTCATATGCAAGGAAATTAATTATTATTCTTTTTAATTATTTTTTCCTTTTTTTCCAATGGAACTCCCGAATGAAAATAAATAATGCCGGGGATAAATAATACCATGGGGTTAAACTTCTTTAAAAAAAAAATTTTAAATTAAATCTCTGATATATCAGTTGCATGTAGCCATCGAAATTTCTAAACACCTTTTTAAATTTCCCCCAAAACACCAGATGCCCTTTTAACAAAAAAGGCAAATTTATTATGGATAAATGTACAATCAAAATTTTTTACAGTTTCCCATACAAAAATTAATTTCAATTAGAATTTGCACATTGCTTTTCCCTTTTTTCTTTTTTTAAAATAATCTGGAAAAAACAATATTTTAATAAATAATTTTCAAATTAATTGAATTTAAACCCGGATGTTTAAAACTGAAAAAAGAAATTCCCCAAAATTTTTTTAAGGGAAGAAAAAGTTTCTTTTGGTTTTTAAATTCCCCAAAAAATTTTTTTTTAATTGGGTTGCAATTTTTTCTTCCAAAAAACCAAAATTTTTTTCCCCGGGCTTTTCTAAGAGGGGCAAGGGGGGGCCTTTTCAATTTCTCCTAAAACCAAATTCGGTTTTGTTTTAAAGGGAATTTCAACTAAAGTTAAAACGAAAAAAGCAAAACGATTTTTCCCTGCAATTTATGGTAAAATTTTTTTTTTGAAAATTTTGTTTTTCCACATAAGTTCTTTTTTAAAAAAAAAAAATTTCCCCCGAACAAAAATTTTTCCAATTTAATTGATTTTAAAAAAAATTAAAAAATTAAAATTTTTCCCCCGCAAATTTTAATTTGGGGGGTTTTATTTTTTTTTGAATTATTTTCTTTAAAATACTAAAAAAATAATTATTTTCCCCCTTTTGAAACAGAAAACTTTTTCTTTTTTGGTTTTTTTTTAATTATCTTTAAAATAAAAATTAAAATAAAGAAATTTTGAATGTTTCCCCGCAAAAAATTTTTCCCTTTTAAAAAAATTTTTTCCAAATTTTATTTTATTTGTTTAAAAATTTTTCCAATAAAATACTTCCAAATGGAAAAAAATTTTTTGTTCTTAAGGGAAAAATTAAAAAGTAAAAATTTTCTTGGATTCTTTTGTTGCAAAGAAAAAATTTTTAAAAATTTTTTTTCAAAAGGGAAAGGCATGCAAATGAAAATTTTTTAAAAATGGAAAATTTTAAATTTTTATTTTTGATTTTTTTAAATTTTTCGGGGCTTAAAAAATTTTTTGGAAAAATTTTAAAAAATTTATAAACAAAAATTTCATTTCGTTTTTGAAATTTTATATTTTTATTTGTTTGAATAATTAATTTTTTTTTAATGTATTTCCAAGAAAAAAAATTTTAAAAAATTTTTAAAAATTTTCTTTGAAGAAATTTTAAATTAAAAAAAATATATTTTTTAATGATTCCTTTTAAAATTAGGAAAAACTAAAAAAAATTTTCCCCAAAAAAAAAATTTTTAGAAAATTTATTCTTTTTTTAAAAAAAAGTGAAAGGATAATTTTTGGGAAATTTTTTAAAAATTTTGGTTTTTTAAAATAAATTTTTATCAAAAATTACCTTATTTCTTTTTTGGGAAAATTTTAATAAAAAATTTTAAACAAAAACTTTTACTTTTGGTTCTTTTATAAAAATTATATGTAGGGTTTGAAAAAAAATAAACACTGGAAATAAAAAAAGGGCTTTTTATTTTTTTTGTTTTTAAAAAAATTTGGTAAATTTTTAAAAATTATTTAAAAATTTTTTACAACTTTTAACTTTTAATAAAAAATAATCAAAAAATAACAATTTTTTAATTTTGCCCAAAACTTCAAAAATTTTAAAAAAAACCGAAAAATTTTTTTTGGTTTTAAATAAAAATAAATTTAGATTTTTTTCCCCAAAATTTAGTTTTAAATTTGGGAATTTTTGGGGGAAATTAAAAATTTTTTTTTTATTTTAAAAGAATTAAAAAAAAATTTTTACAAAAACTTTTTAGTTTTTACTTTTAATTTTTAAAATTTTTTGCTTTTTTTTTGGGAAGATGTTTTTTAAAAAAAATTTAATGAAATTTTTGGGTTTAAAAAAAAATTTTTTAAAAAATTTTTTCTTAATTTTTTTTAAAAAACCGGGAAAATTTCTTTTATAAAAAATTTTTGGGAAAAATAAATTTTAAAAAAAATTACCTAAAAAAAAAAAATTTTACTTAAATCAAAACAATTAATATTTAAAAATTTAATTTTCCATAAAAAAAACAAAACATATTTATTAATTTTAAAAAGGACGAAACAAAATTTTTTAAAAATTTTCCCCAAAAATAAAAATATTTTTTTGTTTGGGTTTTTTTATCAAGTTTGCCCCTTAATTTTTTTTGGAACAAAATTTTTAAAAGTTTAAGTTTTTGGGTTTAAAATTTTTTGTTTTGGTTTCATTTTAAAACTTTTTGCTCAAATTTTAAAAAAATTTTTTTGGAATTAAAGGTTTTCAAATTTTTAAAAAATAGTGTTGTTTTATTGAGAACTTAAGTTAAAAAATAATATTTTTAAAAAAAAAAAATTTAAAAAAAGGCATTTTTAGTTTTTCCCTTTTAAAAAAAATTTAAAGGGTTTTTTCTCAGATTTTTTAAATTTTTGAAGATAAAAATTTTTTAATGTTTAAGGCTTTTTTTCTGCCCGGATAGATTTTTTAAAAATTTTTTTATCTTTCCCCAAAGGTATGTTCTATAAACTTAGTATGGATGTGGTTAAAATCTTTAGTTTTTTTTAAAAAAAATTTAAGTTAATTTTTTAAAAAAAATTTTCGTGTTTTTCCCAGGTTTAACTTGAAAAAAATTTTTAAAAAATCAAAAAGAAACGATTTTAAAAATCCATATCAACTTCGGTTCCCAAAAAAAAAAAAAAAACATAAATCACTTAAAATGCCTAAAAAATTCAAACTTTGGGTTTTTTATAAAATTTAAAAAAAATTTCAAAAATTTTAATTTTCTAAAAATTGTTAAATAATGGAGGTAAACTGATTTTTACTTTTTAGAATAAATTTAATTAAATAATCTGAATAATAAACTTATATTTTTTTTATCATTATTCCCGGTTTGGGAAAAAATTTTTTTAAAGAAAGGATAATACGTAGTCTTGAATTATATAGATTTAGTTTTTATTTAAGGGTTTTCCCAATCTTTTTTAAAAAACATTTTTATAATTCAATTTTTTAAAATAAAATTTTCTTAAAAAAATGGTTTTTTCAAAATTGGGAGAAATTTTTTGGCAATTATACCCAAGAAAGGAAATGAAATTAAAATCATTTTTTTATCTCATACATTAATAAAATTGTATTTTAAAAAAAAAACAGTAACATTTTTATTTTCACCATACTTTCACCAACTTATAGCTCAAATTATCTCATCAAGAAAAAATATATGAAGGCAATTTTTATAAGTAAAAACAATGTGTAATAAAAAAAAAAGACTTTCAATCATTTTACCCAGATTTTTTAAAGGAATAACCAACATGCCTCCCCCAAAGGTTTACATACTTCTTTCAAATACAAAGAAAACAAAATTGGAAACCCTTTTTGAATAAAAAAATATTTTTCCTTATACTTTGCTTTTTCAACGGGGAAAAACCTGGAAGAAAAAAAAAAAGAGTTTAGCCTTTCTTTTTTCCCCCATCAAAATCCCAAAGATTATTCGGTCATTATAATCCTCCCAAAATATGTTGTCACGAGGCATGAGCTAAAAAGAGTTTTCCCCCAACAATTTGTTTTTTCTGTGTTTTTTAAATTTTAATGAATGACTGGGTATGACCTAAAAAATAATAAATTTTTATTGGGTTTTTTGTTTCATTTTTTTTCCCAAAAAAGACACGTATAAAAAAAAATTTTTTTAAAAAACCCTTTTTTTTTGAATTTTATACAACATACTTCTAATCTAAGTTTTCCCCTTTTAAAAATAGATATAGAAAAGAAATAACGCTTTTATAATGAAAAAAAAATTCTATTATATGTTTTTTGGGTTTTTTTTTAACTTTTTTTAACAAAAAACAAAAAAAAATAAAAAAAAAAAGTAAATTCCCCACTTAAACAACAAAGAAAAATTTCATTTTAACTTTTTTTTTTATTAAATAGTTAAATTAATATAAAAATATAATATGACATGTATATAAAATATATATACATTTAAATGGTATTTTAAATTTAAATTTAAAATTAAAAATATTCTATTTCATCCAAAACAATCTTTATATAAAATTAAAAATCAACCCCCAATGCTTTAACGTAAAAAAAAATTTTAAATTTTAAAAGTCCCCAAAATGGTCGCTAAGTCGCCAAAAATGATGCCAACTGGCTGTATTTGTAAATCTGTATATAATTTTATTTTTAAACAATTAATTTTTTTTTAATTATAATTTAAAATTTTTGTATTGTCATCCCAAAAATCCCCTTTTATATAAAATTTTTAGCTCCATTGGGGCGCTTTTTAAAAAATTTTTTTTATTAACGATTTAAAATTCCACCAAGATAAATTAAATAAATATATAGAGAATGTGAGCTATTAGTAGGAAGAAAAAATAAGTAATAAAAAAAATTATTCATAAATTTACATTTTATTTGAATCGGGTATTTTTTGAAATTTTCATCCTACAGCTTTTTAATTCAAAAACCCTAATTTTTTTTAAATATATTTTTTCCCCATAAATTAAAAAAAAATTCAAAATCGCTGTCTAAACGCAATAATTTAAAAAAATTTAAATTTTTTGTGTGGTACAAATTTTGGTTTTGTGGGTTTTTAAATTTGAAGGTATCGCTTGTAAAAATTTGCATGGACTGCTTTAGATATTAACTTTCCTCAAAAATAACAATTATTTTACCTTTTTTTAAAAAGTTTTTATGTAATGATAAAGTCCCAAAAACTGCATCTGTTAATAAGGGGTTTTGAAAAAACAAAACTACTAAAAAAAAATTTTAAAAAAAAATCATTTAAGTTCAATTTTTAAAAACCCCCATCTAAAAAACCCTGGTGAATTTCCCGTTTAAAACCTAAATCATTTATATATATTTTTTTCCCGTGAAAAAAAAATTTTTTAAAAAAAGTCGAAAAATCCATACTAGGGTTTTTGCACAGATAATCATCGCTGTATTCCTGAACGTTTAATTTACGAAAAAAAAAAAAAAAATTGATTTAAAGATAAAATGTTTTTTGAAAAAAACATTTTTTATAAAACGAAAAAAAGGGAAAAAAAAATTCCCAAAACAGTATTTTTAAGGGAAAAAATTATTAAAAAAATTTTTTAAAACTTGGGAAATCCAAAAAAACATTTTCATAAAAAATTTTCTTTACAAAAAAAAATACCTTTATTTTTTTTTCTAAATTTAAAAAAGTTCATTAATATCAAAAATTTTTTAAAGGGTTTTTGTTGTTAAAAATAATAGTTTTTTTGGTTGAAAAATTTTTACATATTTTCCTTTAAAAAAATTTATCTTTTTTTTATTTTTTAAAGGGATAAACTACTTATTTAGAACTAAAAAATATTTTTTTTTATAACCATTTTTATTTTTCCTACTAAAAACTTTTTTAAAAAACATTCTTAAGCAATTAAAAAAAATTTTTTAAAATTAATGCAACTACCACATCCCCAAATAATAACCCTAAAAACCCAGATTAATTTATTTTCTTTAAAAAACCACTAAAGCGCATTTTTCCATCTCTTGCCAAAAAAAATTAATCCAGATTTATATTTAAAACCCAAGGGTTTCTACATTCTCAAGCTTTGCTAGCATTTATCAGTAAATTTCTTTTCCCTTCCCCCTAAAGGGAAATGATCTTCAATTTGTACACAAAAAGGTTTTTCACCGCTGCTTTGCAGTAATCTTTTATTTAGGGGAAAAATTTTTTCCCCTGTTTTAAGAGTTCTTTAACAGTAAGCAAAAAAGCTTTTAACGCCGTTTTAACAATGGGGGGGGATTAAAGTTGGGTAAAAAAACGAGTAGAAAGGATTACCCCGGTGCCTGAGCTCTTTTTTTATTTTGTCTTTGTTGTTTTCGTTTGTCAGAGGGGGAAAAAAATTTTTATTTGGGTTAAGTAGCGAAGGTAAATTCGCTTTTTATTTTCTGATGAATTTAAAAAAAGATGCAGTTGTAATTGGCTCTTTAAAAATTTTTTTTATAATCAAAGGGAAAAAAAATATTTAAAAAAAATTTAAATAAATAAATAAATTTTTTTCCCAATGTCTTTTTGAGTTTCAGTAATGATTTACATCATTTGTTGTTTATCAATTTTTCTGATTTTTTTTAAAAAAATTAATGTATGTTTATGTTATAAATACGTAAGTGTAGTTTGTTTTTCCTGTAGATAATTTTATGATAACCGGTGGATAGATAAATATATATAATGAAAGATTCTGAACTAAAACCCCTTATTTCAATAATAATTTATGATATATGATTTTTAAAAAAAATCGGGGACTTAGTAAATTTTCGCAACAACCGACAACTCATTTAAAAACTGGAAAATTGGGAAACCCCTTTTTTTTGCCGTGGGGCTGGAAATTGGGAACCAAAGCTTGTTTCATATAAAGTCACCAAAAAAAGGTTGCAAAAATACGAAAATAACAAATATTGTTTGGCACAAAAAAAAAAGGAAAAATTTTTTTTTTTTTTTTTTTTCTTTTGCAAAAATTTTAATTTATAGCATTTTTAATTTTAACCATCGCTGCCAATTTAGGACTTAAAACACATTCAAATAAACAGCAAATAAAGCTTTTCTTATGTAAATTTTTTTTGAAAAAAAATTTTTTAAAAATTTTTTTTTTTTGGTTTTTAAAATGTTGAATTTAAATCCCCAAACTATCCCAAAAAAAGTTTTACACGTTTCAAATGTATATCTTTTAAAATTTTTAAATGTTTTAAAAATTATAATTTGATGACGTATAGCTATTTGGGAAAAACCCGCACTGGTTTGGGTATTGGAAAGAAAAGTTTTCCTATAACCCCTCAATGAAACATAAAAATTTAAAAATTGTTTTAAATATAAACCCCCAATTAAAAAAAAAGTTTGCTCTTGTAAAACTGTCAAAATTTTTGCATAATTTCTTTCATCACGTCATTTTTGTATTTACAAAAACAAAGCCTTACCCAAAGTGTAGTTTTTTTTTTTGTTTTTGTTTAAATATCTTTTTATTTCCAAATGATTTTTAGAGTAGATTTAAGGAACCTTTTCCCCAGAATGTAAAACTTTATAAATTGGGCATGGTTTGGGGGGTTTTAACGATATTTTTTTATTTCATTATTACTGAAACATTATCTTTTGAAAGTTTTTTCATTTCATTTTTATGAGACAAAACCAAAACATACAAAAAAAAATATTAGCAAAGGGATACGTTTTTTTAAATTTTAAAAAAAAAAAAAATATAAAAAAATTTTTCACTAATAATTTTTTAGTTTATTTTTTCCCAAAAAAATTAAAAATCACCCAAAAAAATACTAATTGGGTAGTAATCATTTAATGAATAATATGAAATTCATGACAATGTACTAATGCAGTTAATTTTTTTAAAGGGCTGCTATTCAACCAAACCTTTTTCACACGGGGGAAATCCCCAAATGTGAGATCCATTTCGGGGGTTTTGGGAAAATCAATTTGGGGGCTCCCTTACAAAAATGGTCGCTTGAATTAAATTTTAAATTTAAGATCTTTTTGGGAAAAAATTGCCGTGATTATTTTTCCGAAAAAACCCGGCCAATTGATACCCCCAAATGATATTTTTTTGTGCCCTATAACCCCATGGATAAATTGAAAATCTTCGAATCAACCGAAAACAATTTTTTTAATGCAGTTAAAAGGTAAACAAGTTTTTTACAAATAAATTTGAAAATATAAATTGATTATAAATGTTATCTGATTACCGTTTTATTTATGTATCCCCCAACACAATATTTGTTTTTAATTCATTCTGTCTAGTTCAGCTGTTCTTAAAATTTCGATCCCCCGTGGTCCCCTTTTTTACTTCAGCCTGGCATCGCGGACCCCAAATTTCCCCACCCCCCCAAACCTTTGGGTCTGGGGTTTAAACGTTTATCAATAGTCCCAAAAATTTCCCCCCTGGTTTTATATAGACTTTTTAACACTTAATTTTTTTCCCTTTTTAAAAAAACAGGAACATATAAATTTTCGCCTATATAAAGATATTACAAAAAAAATTCTAAAGAAAAAAAATTTGGGGGAAAGGGGAAATTTCCCTTAAAATTAAGATGGGTGAAATCGTTATCGTAAAGGAATCTATGTGAATTTAATTTTAATTTTTCACATTGTTTCTAATATATGTTTTTTAAAAATATTAATTTTTATTTACTGGAGGTAGTTTTGGGTGGGCCCCGTATCAAAACTCCTTCGGGGCCCTTTTTTAGAAAAGAAAGCCCTGTTAGTAATACTGTAGTTACACATGTTAGGGCCACTGTAACATGGGGGCCCCGTATCATTGATACTGCTGATGAAGCGGTAGCTACGCCCCTGGTTTTAGTAATGGCTATGTAGATACAAAAAGTAAAAAGAAAAAATGAGTTGATATTCTTGATTGAAATATGTATTATAGTAATTTTTAGGGATAATTTTGTGATCTAGTATAGGATGGCGCATCTCTACCTTTCCTCGAGGTTTTAGTTCTGTAAAAGATGGAAATCTTAACATTAAATCTTTGCGGACCCCTAGAAAGGTGCTGCGAACCACAGAACCACTGTTCGATCAATTTTGGTTACATTCCATATGTTTGTCTTAAAAATTATTGGTGAGAATTTAATCATTATTCAAAAGTATTATCACTTCAATTTAAAATTTCCTTCTAAGTTTTGTAAATGACACAAACCTTTATTTTTTTTTCATTCTAATGGGCTGTGAATTAGTGTTTTACCTTTTCAGACCTAGTACATTCCCCGAAAGCTGATATCTCTTTTTAGTGTGGCACCTTATAGGTGGATACCAATCGTCGCAGGTAATTTTGACACCCAGTTACCTCCCTAGATGGAGGCTCTTGAGCTTTGATGTTGTGAATCTTTACAAGGATTTAATTTTCCCGAGAGCGCTCAAGCCAAACAGACACTCCAAGATCTTTTACATGCCGTATAATCCTACGATATGGCTGCTGTCGATTTTCTGCATCATGAAAATCCACCGACTTGGGCCGGGGTTGAACTCGCAACCTAAGGTGCAGAAGGCTAGCGACAAACCAATCACCTTATTCAGCCGACTGACACAAACCTTTATACATTTAAACACAAATCATGATTAATTCCACTTTGACGTAGCTCAGTATCACAACAAGAGAAAATCAAATGGTAATCGTATTTCAATTAATTTCTTTTCTTAAAAAATAAGTGATAAATTCTGTGATATTTTTTAACTGACTACTTTCAAGTTAATGTGTCTCTCCAACTTAACTAAATAATTAATTAATCTTAGTTTACTCGGTACTAAAATTTGGTAAGAGAATAAGTTTAAAAGAGAGAAGATTTTCCCTAAAAGTTATTTTCTTGTAAAGACTTTTTAATGCTTTTAAACGAGTTCATCTTCCAACTTTCTTGTGATGTAATTCTTTCTTTATGTATGCCTTTCAACGCGTTCCGGAAATAATGGCCGCAGACAAAATTCTTTAAATCTCATTCATAAAATATTTTATGGTTTTCTTCAGTAAGAATAATTTGCCTTTAAAAGTTCTAGGCTGAAAATGTGAGTCGTAAAATTCTTTACGCCAATGAATATCTGAATTTGTTCCGTGCACTTGCTTTTTTACAATGAAAAAATAAACGCAGAATAGAATTTAAGAGTGTTTTCGAAACATAAACATCTTACATAGATTTTTGAGAACTGAAGACGTCTTATGAGATAATAAGTTTGCTTAAGTACTTGATATAATTTAAATAACAAAAACTTAAGCGTTTTCCAGATTTTAAAAGAATATATATATGACCAAAATTGTAAAATAAATAGTTTTCTAAAATTATTGAATTGTAAATGGTACATATATAATAGGGACACGGAAACAAGAACAACTTGTAAAATATCCATTCTTCATAAACTGATTATGCATCGTACTCTCTTTGATATATAACACATTACACTTACCATTTTTTAAAGAAAATTTTACATTAAATTCCTTACATTGAATTTCAATGCTCAATCTTAAATTATTCTATGAAGACATACGTAAACACCATATATAATCACACACGAATGTTTGAAAGATCTGTTTACGTTTTCCTTTAAATTTTATATATATATATATAATATATAGGTAAATTCTCTACTAACAAGGGGCCCATAAAACAATAAACTTGACAAACTGACACAGGAAAATCACACAATGAAGGAAAAAGAGTTCGAGATAATAAATATAAAATGGATGCTGATCCATGAACAATACGACTTGGACGTTAGTATATAAAAATTTATATAAAAGGGGGGTTGAACATTTTTTTTGGCCAGAACCTTCCCCCTTTTTTTAAAAAACACTAGCAAAACCAATAGGAAATAATGGATGAAATACTAAACCCATTACAAGAAAGGTAACTTTAAAAATTGCCTTACAATAAAGCCCGCCTAAATCTGGGGAGGAAACATTCAATTTTTTTCCCAGATTCTATACCTTACGTTTAAATAAAAGAGTGGCTGGTAATTAACAAAGATTACAAATAAAAAATTAAATTGTTGCATATTATAGCATAACTATAATAACCCCAAAGTTATGAATAAAATAATAGTAAGTAATTTTTTCTAATATTAGACTATGGAGATAACTATATCAAAATATTTTTTATAGTAAAAAGCTATTTCAATCTTAATTTTAATTCTCTATTTTGAATACTTTATTTATAAAACTTTTAAAAAAAATTTGGGGTTTTTTTGTTTAACAATAGTAAAATTGTATAGTTATTTATAAATTTTTTTTTTGAACAAAAAATTTTTAGTTGTATAAAATTGAACAATATTTTGAATAAGAAACATGTACATTACTCCCCAATGGGGGCTTTTAAAAATTTGAAATTAAATTCTTCTCTTTTATCATAAATTTTAAAAATTTAAATTACATATAATTTGACATGTTTATGTCAAGAAAACTTCATTGTTGTTATTATTTGTCTGTTTTAAAATTTAAAGATATTTTGGATAAAATTAATGGGGTAAAAAAATTGGCTTGTTTGAAAGATGAATATCATCTTATCGATAAATATAAAATTTAAATTATTAATGTAACTACTTTAAAAATAATGTAAGTATAAATTAAGACGGTTTATGGGGCCACCTTGTGGCAATCCTGTAATCTCTGATAATAGTTGCCTTTTATTATATGGTTTTTTAAGTACAAACCTAAGTAGTAAACCCAAAATCTATCATAATTAACATTATTAAATAAATTTCTTTATGTAAATTTACAAGAATATTAATCAAATCATCAATATTAATGGTTAAAGAGATCTTCAAAATCTAAACTATAGACTGAAAAAAAATTTTTTTTTTTTTACCAAAAAGTGATTTCTTTTTTTAAGAATGGCTGGGATGTGGGTTTTTTGTTTCATGCTTTTCAGGAAAATTTTTTGCCTGTTTTGATATTTATTAAAACCAAACTGTCAAAATTTCGGGGTCTTTAAAAATTTGGGGTTAAAATATATGTGGAAATTTAAAATTATTATTAATTTGAATTTTTAATTTTTTATGAAAAACCAAGATACGTTTATTTTTTCTCTATCAGAAACAAAAGACTTAATAAAACTTATTTTATCAAATAATTGTTGATCAATAAATTTAAAATTGATTTACATATGAATGAAAAATTTCCCTGGCATTTTCACAAAACTATAATAAATTTATTTTGAAAATTTTTTAATCTGACTTTTAATATTATTAAAAAGATTTTATTATCTATACCATAGTTATATTTATTGATTTTTTGATTTATCTTTATTCTGTGAATGCCTCTATAGGCATACTATATTTAATACTATTTTGTATATAAAAATGCTCAATATCATTATAAAAACTGATTTTTGATAATTTTATTATTATTCGAAATCATTAATAAAAACAGTCCCTTTTATTAAATATTTCAAAGATTATTGTCTTTTACAATATTGAGATCACCAGTAACAACTTTTGTGATGTTGATCAATGAAATCTTTAAATTCACTACATTTACATATTAATTTCGCTTTATAGGCATATTATAGTTAAAAATTGATCTACCTATTTTTTATTGTATTTAAAAAATTTTTTTTAAAAGTAATATTTTTTTTATTGGGAAAAATGACATGTGTTTTAAATATGTCAGAAAAATTAACATTATTAGATTTTATAAAGTGTACAGTATTCTTTTGATAATCCTTATTTACTTAAAATTTTTGTTATGTTTATGTTTTAAAATTTATGAATGTCTTTTGTGCAAAAACTGAAAACTTTAATTTTATTTGTTATACATCTTCTGAATACATAATTCTGTTTTTTGTCCCAAAAATAAAAAATTTTTGTGTTTTATGTTAAAAATTTTTCAAACTTTACAAATATCTATAATATATCTGAAAAGGGCTTTTGGTCTCTACTTAATCTTTTAGTTCTAGCCCTCTATTTTTTTTATTGATTTTATTAACCTTATTATTGTAGTAAAACTCTTGAGGGAAATTTGTTTGATTGTTTTTGAATATTTTTTCCTGGTATAATAAAAGTCCATAAGGATAAATTGCATTATAATATTTAATAAAATAATTTTCCCCCTAATCTCTCTTTAATATTTGGAACAACTTTAATAATATTGGTGATACATGTCAAAACCTTGGGACTAAGTGTTTTTTTTATTTTATTTGAATTTTTTACTTTAAAAAAATTTAATATCTGATCTATGTTGATTAATTCTAATATTAATTTTTTTTTGATGTCTGTCCCATATATTTAAATTGGCATTTATTGCATGTCAATAAGTAAATAAGTTATATGTCTTACAGAAAGGGAAATTTTGAATCCTCTTTATTTGATCATTATGGATCATTTTTCAAGTTTAAACTTTTTTCCCACATCTTTTGTAAAAAATTCTATTAATAAATTTTTTTGAAAAATTATTAAAAACTATTTCAATTGGGCATTAGAGTTATTTGTAACTTTTAAGAAAAAATCTTTTTTGGAATTCTTTTGTATTCTTTATTCAGAATACTCTAGTTTTTATTTTTAAAAAAACTCGAGAATTTTCCATGACCTTATATATATATATATATAGTGGTGGCCAGTTGAGCACTTTCCAAAATTGTTATGTTTTTTTTAAAAATGGATGCCTATGAAAATTTTTTTGTTATAAAATCAAAATATTTTTATATCATTTTTAAAATTTTCAAAAATTTTTCAAAACAGAATTTTAAAAGGGAACCAAAAAAAGGGTTTTGCGTAACTGTCGACCTAGTCTGATCATACGGGGGTTATCCGATCTTAGGGAGGTTGCCTTTATTCTTTATTACAGCTTCACATCTATGTTTCTTTGAGCTGAAAATAATTTTAAGCTCTTCCTTCGTTATTACATAATGGCTGGAAACATATCCTCAATTAGTTCCTTTTTATTTCATAGGTACCTCATTCGGACAAGTGTTTTCAAACGGTGCCACAAGTTTTTGATAGGATCGAGTTCAGGATTTTTTTCTGGTCATGACAGCAACTCAATGATGTTAGAACGGTACCAGTCTTTCAATTATTTTACTGTATGGCAAGGAACAGAACCTTGCTGAAAAATAAATGAAGCAGTGGTGGTAAATATATCCCTGATGGAAGGTAGAAGTTTGAATTCAAGAATGGTGTCAGTGTATTTTATGACATTCAGTGTACCATCGATAACATGAAGACGACCGATACCATCTTCTGATATGCATGACTAATCAACAAAACTATGTGGGTACTTCATAGTTGCTTGGATGCAGTCAGGATGTAGCATTTCTGCTATTCTACGTCTCACATATTTTAGGCTATTACTACCTAATAACGATATTTTAAATTCGTCTCTTTAACTTGTGACCAATAATCATTTGTTTAATTTGTGTTTTTGCCCCCTGGTCCTTTGCGATGATTAGATTGCGATGCGGCATTTTTTGTGGAATTTAAATTTTAGTCTTACATCTGCTAATCTTCTCTTGTTTTTTGAACGGCAAAAACACCGCATTATTTATAACTTCTGATGACCGTCGTTTCATTCTTTTTCCGAAAATATAATTTTTTGTTCTTACGTCATCAACAGATGTGGTGCATATTTTTCAGCCTTTTCCTGCGTTTTTTTATTAAATTTGTCTCCTGACATCTTAAAAAAATTTCAGTCTCCAGATGCAGTCACTGAACTACCCATCTGTTATGCAATTTTAACATAGGAAATACCACTTTCTCGTCACCCATGCGTCCAATCTACTCTTATATTTGATGACATTGCTTTTGATAAATACCATTTTATCCTGACCAGGAAACAGCCCCGAGTCAATCCTATCGAAAACTTGGGGCACCTTTTTAAAAACTCGTTAAGGGGAGGTATATGAAAAAAAAAGGAACTAATTCAGGATATAATTGTTTCTTGCCATCTAGTAATAACGAAGGAAGAGCTTAAAACTATTTTCGATGTGAAGCTGTAATAAAGAATAAAGGCAACATCACTAAGCTCTCATGACTTATTGCTATCATCGTATCCGTAGCCACCCGAAATTTTCCGGGGTCCCGGGTCGAAAGTCCATCATTTTTTTTAAAATCCCCTTTTATTTTGTGTTTGGGAACAAAACGAAAAAAAAAGTTATTTAAAAAATAAAGTATTAATTAATAAAATTAATCATTAAAACAAATATTTAATTAAATTTTTTTGTATTTATCTTAAAATTATAATCAATTGGGGAAAAAACAAGGGTTTTTAAGGGGGCCCCCCTAGGGCAACCTTTTGTGCGCCACGTCGTATCTAAGTATATCGACAGTTATTGTAATAACTTTTTTTTCTTCAAATATTTGTTTTTTTTGTATTAAATTCAGGATTGAATTATCTTTAAAGTGGTATAAAATAATTTGCATTTTGTGCAACGTAAAATTTTCTATAAGCGTACAAACTTAAAAAAAAAATTTTAAAAAAAGTCCTTTTTACCACTGTTTTATATATATGAAAAGGGCTGGCGAGTGTTAAGTATTTCTTGTATTTAACTATTGATTTATGATCATTTGTCCGAGAGTAGAAGTGAGTGTAGAAGATTTTGGTTGGAGGAGGAATCATTCTGTTGAAAATAATCCGGTTTATTGTACTTCAAACACATAGAAACATAGCAATGGACTATACAAAAAAGCAATTTCAAAAAAAAATAGAAAAAGAAAGAGTTTTCAGAGAGTCCTGGCTATTTATATAAAACAGCAACAGGAAGTCTTGCAAATCCACGTGAATTCCGTAGACGAAGACTATGTTGGTGGAAACTATGTTCCCCCGCGATGTTTTGTTAATCTTTAAAATTTTGCTGTTTTCTTTTGGGTTAATGTTCGATTAAACCCCACCAGCGGGCAAGAAAAATTTTTGCTCAGAATCCTGAAGGAAAAATTTACATATTAAAGTGTTATTCGGGAAAAAATGAAAGGGTTTTTATATATATATATATATAAAATATATATATAAAGAAAATGACCCTTTTGGTTTTAGATGTGTGAAATAATTATGAATTAAAAAGGGGAAAAAAAACTCCTCGCGCTCGTCACCGAATCCCCATTTAGGACCCAAAACAGAAATATATCATGTTTTTTTTTACTTTTTTTTTGAGGAATATTCGCTTTAAAAAAGGGTTTTGTAAAAAATCTCCCAAAGGGCAAAAGATAAAATTTATATACTTAATTTGAATAATATTAATATAAGGACTAACATATGATCTTGAGAAATAAACGCTAATTCAGCCATGTTTATTCAATTGACTTTGTTATTTTATTAGACAAATCGTTATTTCCATGTCGTTCCACAATTTTTAATTCAATTAATTCAACTTATCAATTCAAATATTAATTAAATGTTGTGGCATCATAAATTTTTATCCTTCCCCTCGATTTAGGGAAATTTTCCCCCGGGGGCGGGCCCAGATGGTTTTGCCCCAACGTTTAAAATAAATTACAAACAAATTTTAAAATTTTATAGGTGCCCAAAAACTTTCAATACTTGCGCCCCTTTTAACATAATAATTTTCACCCGCGCCACCCCCCCATACAATAACAATGTATTAAATTCGATAATACGATATTTTTGACGTTAAAGCAATTCAAAATTTTGGCTTTGAAATCTTCCGGCGTATATAAACGTCTCACTCAGCCAGTGTTTAAATTCCCCGGCCCGTATACATACTTTTTCCCAAAAAATAACCCCTGTTCACTTTAATGCCAAAAATTTTCCCGAAGGTTTTAAAATCAAAAAATTTAAGACTTGACGGGGTTTTTAAAGGATTTTTTACTTCAGAAAAATTTTTGCTTATTTTTTCCCCTTGCCCCCCCTCCCCGAAAAATCCCAAACGTCTGTATCCCGTGCAGTGGGAAGGGGAAGTCCGAAATTTTTCGGCAGTTAAGGGTTTAAATTTTAAAAACCCAAAATTATCAAGATGGCGTTTGTTCCATATAATTTTATATATGAATACCTGGTGGGGTCACTGTGGAAATTAAAAACTTTTTTTAAACCAAATTCTTTTAAAATTTTAATTATAATATGTATTGTACAGTACTTATACATTTAAAAATTTTATTACAACAGTGAAAAAAGTTTTTTTTTTTATTATGTTAGAATGTATTTTGTTTACTTTCAATAAATTAATCCTTTTTTTTAAGTAATCTTTTGTTTTTTCGACTTTTTAATATGCTTCCTAGGATTATTCCCGCCCCAAAATTTTGGGCCCTTTGGGTTTATATTTCTATATTTTTTTAAAATCTTATCGCGGTTGGAACTGTTTCAAATTTCCCGTAATTCAAAGCAAAATGTGGGGAAGAATTTAAAATATTTTTAAAGGGGCCAACAGGGTTTTAAGGGAAGAATAACATCACAAAAAGATTCTGAATGCTCCAACATTATCTAGATTGTTTATTTTCAGAAAATTTTAAAAATTACCCCGTCATTAAAAACCCCCAAAAACTTTAAAAAGATATAAAAAAATTTTCCCATTTAAAAAAATCCCCAATTCTGATTTTTTCGCCCAGGTTTTTTCCCCCCTTATTTTAAAGGTTCTTAAATAAAAAAGGGGTTTTTACTTTACGAAGCTACCTTTTTAAAAAAATGACACAGATGTTTTTATTGCCCCAAATAATGAAATAAAAAAGAAAAATAAGACCACATATTCTTACCTTTTTTAAAAAGCATAAAGTAATGTTTTTTTTTTAAAACTGGGGGAAAAAGAAAAAATTTTTTAAAAGTCTAAAAATAAAAAAAATTGGGGAAGGACGTTTGGTTTTTATTTTTTTTTTCTTTTTCATCATTTTCCCAAAAACCGTAAAAAATGAAAAAGGTTTCCCATTTTTTTATATTTATAAAAAAATGGAATTTGTTTCAATGCTCACTGTATAAGAAACATTCGAATTTCATCAGTTTGAGCTCAGTCGTTTGAAAAATGGTTATATATCTGAAAAAAGATATACAGCTTTTGTTTTTGTAAGGAAGAAAATCTGCCGAAAATTTTTTTTTCTAAAAAGAAATTGAATTTTCAGTACCTATTAGTGTATAATGCCTTATACAAAATTTATTCTTTACAGAAAATAAAAATACTAAACTTTTTTTGCTTTTTATTAAATTTTTTGTAACTAGTTGAAAGGATATGATAATCTTTTTTAACTAATTTCTTTTTTTATAAAGATACTTAATCCATTTACGTGTAAAGGGCATTTAACCCTTTTTTGCATAATTCAAAAAGAAAAATTTTTTTTTAACACTTTTCAGGAATTTAGTTTGTTTTAACAGTTCAGTTAAGTGCACATAAAATTGATGTAGGATAAAAATTTTTTTTTTAAAAATTTTTGTTTAAATTTTTTAAATATTTTCATGGCATTTACGAAGGCATTTACGTACCAATCCCCCAAATTTATTTTTTGGATGTAGTAAAATTAAATATCAATTTTTTTTAAAATTGTTAGACTTTTATAAAATATTTTTTTGGAAAAAATACCCCTATATTATATGTTTGAGCTTTTCACGATTTGAAAAAAAAAAGTAAAAATATCTTTTTAAATTTGGGGGGCAAAAATCTTTAAATTGTTATTTAAAAAAAAACTTTTTAAATTTTTCAATTTATTTATTTGATGCGGGGAATTTTTTAAAAATATCCCAATCCCTAACTAAATTTTATGAGGACCGGGCCACCTTTTGCCCTTTGGGGGCGCTGAGATGCATGAGGGGAAAGTCCTGATCAGGTGGTCAGTTTGGGGAGAACCCCAGTGTTTAAGTCCCCCAAACAAGGGGAAAAAATTTTTTCGAAACCCCTGCGTGGGGGTGAAAAGGGAGAGTCGACTTTTTCTTGTCGGGAATAGAACCCCCCCGGGTGGGGAAGTGGTGCACTACCACTTAACCACTGTTCCTTTTTATCAATGGTAACTACATCTTTGAATAAATTTTTTTCTTCAACTCAATTTCTGTAAATTTTAAACTTTTCATGTGGTAGTTTTTTGGGTTTTTTATGGTTAAAAAAGGGAAAAATTTGGACTCTAAATGGTACAAAAATTTAGTCTCTTGGGGGAACAACCCAAAAAAATTTGGCTCAATGAAATAAATTGCTGGGAAAAATATTCAGGGATAAAACCCTAAAATGTCCCCTCTTATGTATATTTAAAAAAAAATCAGTTTGAAAAAAAAGCAGTGAAATACTTTTTTAAAGGAAAAAAATTTTTTATATTGGGTTTGCACAAATAATACAACGGTACAACAAACTAATATCATTTTTATGCATTTTTTTTTAACATGAAACTAAAAAACGCTTAACACGAAAATTTTTCCTTGTGGGGGAAAGAACAAAAAACGGAAAACAGCAGTGGAAGTTAAAAAAGTGTCAGTATTATTGGATTGTTTTACCGGAAGAATTCGTTTCAGTAGATGATGTAATAAAAATGTGTACGGTCCCAATTTTTTGGCAAACCAAAAAACCCTTTTGGGGTTAGTTCAAAACTCAAAAAAATTTTGATGCAGATTCTGATGACTAAAAGGGAAATTAAAAATGGCCCCCTGTTCCCACGTTATTCGAACGAAAGAACATCATGAAGGGGAAATTTTGGGTTTTAGGCGCCCCATTCTATAATGTTTAAAAAAGGGAAAAAACAAAATGGGCCCCCAGGTTTTTGACTTTTTATCAAAAAAAACAATTCGAAAAACAAAAAATTTTTTCCCAAAACCTCTTTTAAAAAAGTTCTGTTTTTAAAAAAAAAATTGAACATTTTAAAATTTTGTTTCATTAAATTCTTTAAAATGTTTTTTATAGATTTTTATTAAATCCAAAAAAGCTTTTATCCCCTATCCATTAAAAAAAAAAAATTTACTTAAAAACTGGGGGTTTTCCTGGAATATATGTTTTTTTTTTTGTAATATCCCGCCCAGACGAAATTCTTTAAACACGAAAAAAAAAATTTCAGTCCCAAAATTTCGTGTTAAACTATTTTCCTTTATATGGGAAATTGATTTTTTTGGGGATTTTCATTTCCGATTTTTAGATAAATAATTTAAAATTTAATATACAATAAAAAAAAAAGTTAAGAAATTGGGAAAAATTTTTAAAAAACTTGCTTGTTTTTTTTCATTTTCTCCAAAATAAACTTTGTTCCCTATTTTTTTAAAGTGAGTGTTTTTTTAAATGGTTTTTTCAAGTGAAAGGATGACCTTTTTTTAAGCACCCCCCCCTTTTTTCCATAAAACCACCCTCCTGGATCCAGTTTAATGTGCTTTAAAACTTCTACATGGGGGGGCCCCAATGTCACCGGTGGAAGTTTGGGGGCCCGGGGACAAGTTTAAACCCCAACCCTAGGCTATTGTAGACACAATACATTTCTGCGTTAAAATTTAACATGGGGAAAATGTTAAAAATTTTAAATTTTTATAAACAGCTTAAATATTTTAATGCAGCTTCCCCACTAATATTCCCAGGGTTTTAAAAAACTTATAAATGAAATTTAAAAAAAATATAAATATGTCCAGATTAACACTCTAATTGGGAAAATCCATCTCTCAACGGGGATGATTTTCTTTGATGCCTGTAGATAACGCTTTTTAATTTATTTGTGGGGTATCTTCAGTTTTTAACCGGGGAAAAACTTCCAAATTGGATCAGCCGGGGGGGGGTTTTGGGGTCGGCGATTTTTCAACTCACGATAAGTGCAATTTTTTTAAACCCATCACCGTTTGTCTACCCATATTTTTTGGGGCGTTTTGGGTGTGTTTTTTATTATTTTTACATGAATATAAATGGGTTTTAATAGTTCTTTTATAAAAATTTAGTCCAAATTTTTGTGATAAAAATATATTAATATAATTTTGCCCCCATAAAGACTTGAATATTAAAAAACTCTACTGGATTTCATAAGCGATAAGGACATTTAAAACAGTCCATAAGGTAATAAATTCAAAAAGAAGTGCGTTCACGTATGTCAGACGGATGTTTTTAAGAGTGGCAAAAAAATTGATGTTCCGGCCGGAGTATTAAGACATGTTTTCCTTTATATTTAGTTTTAAGCAAGTTTATATTAGATTCAGAACAACACTGAAATCAGTACAGGATTCGATAAAAATCTGCTTTTAAAAGTATCCATTACTTTTTAAAGAATAAAAGTATACAGAAATCTATCTTCGAACCATTTTAGAAACTTTCTGTCCCATGGAATCCATTTTAACTCTTTCTCAACTTAGATTTATTTCATAAAATAAAAAAGAAACAAGCACAAAGGAACTTCCAACAACACTAGCTTCCCCGGTTGCTTTTCAGAAACTCTACTCTTTTAAAGGAAAACACAAATACTGAATAAATTAGTACCTTGAAAACTTAAGACACAGAAATTCCATTTAACACTCCATGAATTTACGCCTTCCTTTAACCAAGTTTTAATTTTTTTTCCCTCTTTCTTCTCCTTCTTTCTCTTTTCTGTTTATTCGAAAACGGCTTTGCCAGATGTAGAAGTTCTAATCTATCTTTCACAGTTTTCGAACTATAGAGAGTTTTAAAAGTCCCTCTGAAAAGCTGTTCGAATCAATGGAAAGAACTAAAAAGGGGACAAAAATTTAATTTAAAAGTCGACTCCAATTTAAGAAGTCGTTTGGAAAAATAAGAGTTTTAAGAGAGATTTAGAATTTTTAATTAGTTCGTATTGCTTTAACAGACGATAATGAAAAAAGAAAAAGAAAAAATGGCAACTGATTTCGAATTCTAGATTGTTTTTTTTCCCGCTCTGGAACTTTTATAAAGAAGTAGCGCTTGAGTGGTTAGCGAAGGGAGAAAAATGTTAGTCTTTGATGATTGGTGTTAATACTAAACGTAACATTTTCTTGAAGAAAAAATGGCCGAAAAAGACCCGGGTGAATGACTGTATAATGGAGATTCTATTTCGTTGTCTTAGTTGGAATTGAGTGGTTAATTAAGAATCAAATGAAGAGATAAGAAATTGAAATGTGTTTCCGGAATTCGGATTTGCATTAGAGAGGAACAGTATAATCAAAGATTTCTGATTGGATGAAGCTTATTCAAGCGTATCATTGAAAGTAAGATGGAGATAATTAAAGAAAATATTTTATTTATATTCTAAGTAAGATTGGACTTTGGATTAATATTTAATTCATCAAAATAAGGATTTGTGAGTGTATGAAGCAATCGACATTTCATATGATAAATAAATAAAATTAGAAGCCGTAATTAATGTCTTACTGAGTTTAATTTACGTCGAAGAATTATTAAATACGAATAAGATTGGAAAAAGCAAAGTTTATTTGCGAAGAACATGAATTCTTTAGAAGCATTAAAAGCACTATTATAACTTAGATAATTACTTTGTTAAAAGAAATTTTTTAGTTTCAACTCCTTTTCCAAATGTAAGGATTTGATTTTATAGAGTTTTCAAAAAATATGTCGACACTTTCAAAAATAAATGAAAAATAAACAAGCAAAAAGTTTTGCTTACGGTTGTTTTATGTTCCATAGGGAAAATATTAAAGTCTATGTTTAAGGTATTCGAATACGTTCGGAACCGTGATTTTGCAAAAGCGCATAAATGGATAATTTTCATGATATTTAGTGTCACTTAGATTAGTAACACTTACTTAATACATGTATACAATTGTTTTAAGGACATTTCGACAAAATAAAATTAATTAAATGCAATATTTTGGCAAAAAATTAACTTAGAATAATTTTTTTCGAAATGTTCTCCTTTTCTGAAAAATGCTTCTATTATGATAATACTTTGCCTGCATATAGCTTAGACCTTTTTACAGAGGCTCAATTAGAATTTCTGAAATATATCACTTAGAAGTGGGTTTATGCATGTCTTACGACAACAGAGGGGAGCAATTTTAAGAAAAAAACGTCGATAATTATTTCAATTGATTGTAACTCTGAAAATAGTATGATTTTTTCAAAAAACATAGTTAGGCCTCTGTAAAGAGGTCTGAGCTATATACAGGCAAAATATAATATAATAGAAGCATTTTTCACAAAAGAAACATTTTGAAAAAGATTATTCTGTTAATTTTTGAGAATATTTGTATTTAAATAATTTTTTGTTTAAAATGTCCTTAAAACAAATTTTATACATGTAGTCTAATCTAAGTGACACTAAATATCTAGAAAATATCCTTTATGCTAGCTTTTGAAATCAGGTTGTCAAATCATCATACTAATGAAATAAAACAAGGTGATGCAAAGTTCACATTTTGTTACATTCTCGTTTCAAAATGGCTTCGCTGCAGGAGCAAACATGAGTTGTAGCATGTTCTATCGAGTTAAGTTTTCAACACATGTCATTGTAAATTTCGGACTATCTACTAGCGAAGTATGTCTTCAAGATCTCATAGGCATGAAAGTTTTATGACGATCGGTACTATATCGTCAAAAAGAAAATCTGGCCTCCCCTAGCAGACACTCAAATGACATTACTCGTACAGATCAATGTTTTGTGTGCGATTAATGGTGTGCACATTGAAATCATGAATAAAGCATACTAAAACATTCTCTGGTGTTTTCTTTATGGGAAGTAATAAATAAAAGAAACGAGTCTTACAGTAGTCGCATATGATGTGTAACATCTGACATTTTATTGTGGTAAATACGCATATATTAACTTCTTTCCTGAAAAAAATATGAATCGGGTATGATTGGAAATAATTTTCTATCGAATAATTATATCTTTAATGAAAATTGTATTTAATTAACAAAAGAAGCAATGCAATTTTTTATCAAAAATAATTATTCTTGTTCAATTTGGGGAAGAGGGGAGACAATAGACGTAGGATAACTAAAATATGACACATATACTTATTATTTCAAAGTATTTAAAACCATTGTAAAACAGCGTCAATAACAGTACTACTGTTAGCAGTCGAAACATTTTGATTTGTATTCATTTCGAGCTTGAGTTCATCATTCATAAAAGCTATGAGTGGCTCAACTTTTGACAAACTGAAGTTAAAGTTAAAATCACCACTCAAAATCAGGGGAAGCTAGTGATAATTTTTAAGCGAGCAGAACCACCTTCGTTCTATGGTAAAAGTACAAAATGCAGGAAATTTTTAATTTTTTTTAACCGTTTGATTCGAAGAAATGTATACGACCACCGAAATCACTGTTTGTCCATTTTCAAATAAGCATTCTACCGCACTTATGTCCCCCAATATCGTGACTAACGGATTTAGTGCTTGATGCTACTGGAGTTGGACCCCCATGCGAGGGTAGCGAAAAGACACAGCCACGCACTCTCATTGGTCAAATCAAGTAGCGCACGCTTACGTCATATCCTGTTACACACATTCGTTCCTTTTCACGAAATCACTCCCACAAATATTCAGCAACCGAGAGGAAAGATGTTACACATAAAAAAAAAAAACTGTAAGTGTATATCTTTGTTTACTTGTAATTAAAATTTGAATGTGCATAATATGGTTACCAAATTAAGTAACCCTCTAGCAGATAGAAATTTCGTAGGACAATTGTAACAGCAAATGATTAAAAGTAGATTATAGTTTTTAAATTGTTCAATTGAATATATTTTAATACTACAAGGCAAAGCAAATTAGTATTTAACTATATATTAATGAATTCAATGATATTGTGAAGGTCTTCACTGCAAGGTCGACTTTCTGATAAGAAATTAATTATATCTTGAAAATTATATCCTGAAACGAAAATTATATCCTGAGTGTCACACTTGGTTTCTTATAGGAAAATATCCAGGAAAGAACACCTACACATATATTCTGGAGCAAGTCAATCTTTGACTTTTGGTCAAAGTTGATGAGAAACCGAGTTAGTTCTGATGCCAAGGGGTGAAAAGGTACCAATGGCTAAATAATAATCTCGACAGCGTACAACAGAAACCATTCTATATCACATGTATTCCTTTGAAAGAGTAACATAACCCCCTTTTAAACACAAAAAGGCGAAGTTACAGACCCTTTCACAGACTAGGCTAGACTTCAGAATATGTATCGTTTTAACCTTGAGCCCAAAACCAGAAACAAATTTTGAGACCTGTACAATTTCGTCTTGAACACTTTAACACAGCCACTACATTAGTGACCAGCCCTAACATAACATTGAAAACCACAACAATCATTGTAAATTTTCAGTTCACATGCATTTAACTTTACTAAAATATAATCTAAATGTTGCAGCAATAATTTCGTGTAATTGTAATCAAAGAACAAATTGTTGAAACTGATTTCCGTTCTAACACAATTTTTAGTTACAAAAGATTATTATCTCATATACAAATGTTTACCGAACATCTGTTATCATTTATTAAAAGAAAAACTAGTATTTCTTAATTTAAACAACTGGATCATATTTTTTGTTCGTTTCTAAGTATACTTAATTGCATTTTTTTTGCTGTACAATATGAATTGTGATTACAATTTTAAAATACGAATGTAAAGAAAATTAAAATAATTTCTTTTCAAGAGAATTTAAATTTTACTCAAAAAATATAAGCAACGGTAATATTCCAAACTTCACGACAATGTATTCATCCACTATCAACAATTCCACTTAAGAAACAAATCCAATGGAATCACACCCAGTCGTTAATAAAGGGATCGTAGCAATTGTAACAGTTAAGCCCCTAAGCATGTCCTAAAGGTCAAAATGTTGAAATCGATGCCTCATAGTTCGAAATTAGTGCAAGTGACACTAAACTAATCTGCGATGCAAACGAGTCAACAAGCGCAGTTAATACAGCTTAGAGGAAGTGATTTATAATCTCGATGAAGAGGCCTAATGTGAATTTGTTCGATTCGATTTCTTTAGTGATTTATAGACCTATGCTGTTAGTGCCTACAGTTGCAATAGAATTTACCTGCCATGTAAGTAAAAAAGTTATTTTATAAATTATTAAATTTAAAAATACAATAATAAGAAAATTTTTTTTAAATTTTAAAAGAGATTATATGTTATTCACACACATGAAAATATATTCTGAATGTCTAATTTAGGGAACATGTTTTGTGTTCCTTGATAATTGCAGTTTTTTTTGATAAATTACTTTTCAGTGTATACTTACTAATATAGAAAAGGGTTTTAAAATAAACCGTATATTCATTAGAATAGCATGCTGTGAAATTTTTAACTTCTTTTAAAAATTTTGTTCTTTTTTTAAATTTATTTCATCTGTAATAAATGTTTCATTCTTTAAATGTATGAAATTGATGTTCAAGTATAAATTTTGGAATTAAATAGTAAATTTTCAAAAATTATGCAGAAATGAAAGGATCCATTAAGAAAATTTATCAAATGATAATTGGTATCAACAAAAAAAATGCAATTAAATCTTACATTGAAATGAAAATTGTAATAAAGTGTATTATTGAAATTAAAATTTATATGGAATTGTACCCTGAAATTTGAAAATGGGACTTGAAAATAAACTCTTACACTGGAATAAAACTTTAATAAAATCTTGCTTCATCGAATAGAAAACCAGATAAAAAAATGCACGCAATATTAAAATAAGTTTATATAATAAATTTAACAAAAACTAAAAACTAGATTATTACTTTTATTGTTCATAAAATTTTCATCTTTGTATTTAAAAAGTAGTTTTACAGATATAAATAAGACGACAAGAAGTTTGTGGCCCTGACCACTTGAACACCGAGAACTCTTCTCGCGATTAGAGACACGAAGTATTTTCATGACAATTCTGATACAGATTTTTGTTATATTAAAAGCATTTCTGTCATAAATTCTTAACTATTATTACTCTTATTAGAAAAATAAGCTAAAAATATTGCAAATATCAAAATAAATAACTTTGAGGTGAATCTCTAGGGGGGGAGGGGGACTACAAAAGCACTGATAGCCAGATAGCCATTATTTTATAAGTATGCTTTAGAGGAAATAGATCCGTAAGCAAAACTATAAATTCCTTTCTTGTACGATATTGACGTTTTGTGCGTGTGTATATTTATGTAGTGCTTGAAACTACGTAAAGCTATATATACTTAACTAGAAATTTATTTTTTAACCGTTAAGGTATCCGACTACGTTCGGAACCATAATTTTGCAAAAGCCCCAAAAAATGGAAAATTTTTCAAATGATATTTAGTGTCACTTATATTATAAATACTTATACAATTTTTTTATAATGGCTTTTTTGCCCAAAATTATTTAAATAAGTTTATTTTGGCAAAAGAACTTAAAAGAATTTTTTTTTAAAAAATGTTCCCCTTTTTTTGTAAAAAGATGCTTCTATTATAATAATATTTTGCCTGTATATAGCCTGACCTCCCCCAGCCCTTTTGTCTATCAACAAAATTTTTTTGGGAAATATAAAACCCTTTTAAAGCGGGTTTTTATCCATTTTTTTTCCCAAACAGAGGGGAGCTTTTTTAAGGGAAAAAAACGACGATAATTATTTTAATGGGTTGTAACCTGAAAAAAAAGAAATTTTTCAAAACTATTAGTTGAGCCTCTGTAAAGAGGTCTGAGCTATATCCAGGCAAAATATTATTATAATAGAAGCATTTTTAAAAAAATGAGGAGATATGGAAAAAAAATTATTCTAAGTTAATTTTTTCCAAAATTGTTTTTTAATTTTTTTTCCCAAAATGTTTTTAAGGGGGAATATACGATTTACGAAAAATTTTTTTTAATTTGGTTTTTTTAATTTTTTTTTTGGTTGCCCCCCTATGTATTTTTACACTATGTTAAAATATTTTGTGCCAAAATTTCTTTAAAAGCTACCAAATTTTTTTTAGGGAAAAACACTTAAAATTTTTTGGGAAGTGTTTTTAAAATGCTACTCCTCCTACAAAAATTGACATACACCATTAAATTTGATTTTACAAGTACACAAACTATGTATAAAAAAAGGGGTTTGGTTTTCCTTTTTGTGTTAACGTGATTGGGGTATTATTACAAAAAATTTTTTTTTATGAATTTTATTGAAAATTCCCCTTAAAAAAGGATAAATTTGAGTTTAATTTTTTTTTAAAAAAAAAAATATTGCTTTTATTCAAAAAATGCATACCAAATTTTGTTCATGTACTATTGAAAAAAAGGGAAAAAAATTTCCCAAAACATTAGGGCAATAGAAAAAAAACCTTATCATTTTAAATGAAGACAAAAAAGTTATTTTATCTTTCTGAGATAAGTTAGTTTAAAGATTTGATTTGCCATAGGGATGTGAATAAAAAAAGAACGTAAAAGCCTATCAAAAAATTTGCGTTGTTTTTTAAATTTAGAGCTTTTAAATTTTTTTGAGGTTATAGAAAAGTATATAAAAGAAAAATTTTTGGGGTAAAAAAAATTTAAAATTTTATTTTTGACCGATTTTTGGGCAATTGAATCGTACCGTGTCCCCCTTTAAAAAATTTTTTTACATGTAGTCGAATTAAAATGACACTAAATATCACGAACATTTTTCCATTTATGCGCTTTTTAAAAAACACGGGTTTCCGAAGTAGTCGGATACCTTTAAAATATATTCCTTTTTTTTCACCAAAAAATTCTTTTTTTATTTTAAATTAAATGCATCTCATTCTTTTATATATCTAAAAATAAAATGAAAACGAGAAATTTTATAGCAGATTTCCCAAATTTTTTTGAAAATAAAAATTGGGTTGAAAAAAAATGCCTTTTTTTTGTTCTAAAATAAATGTAAAAATTTTTTTTTTATTTAAAAAAATTTAAATTAAATCGCTGTTATCTTCCTTTGGGGAAAATCTTTTAAAAACATGTCCTTCTATTTTCTTTTAACGAAAAGTGGTTTGGAATTTTATTTCCATAAAAATTTGTGAAAAAAACCGCAACTAACTTTTCGACCTTTTTGAAATCTTTCTAATGAGGGAAAAAGAAAAGACGTGAGATTGTATCAAAACAGTGAGATTTTTTAGTGATTTTTTTTTGGGTTACTACCTTAATGTTTCGAATCCAAATAGAATGGATTTTTTAAATATCGTTTGAATATCCTTAAGAATGAATCAATAAATAAATGATTAAATAACCAAACAGCAAATAAAAAAAACTAATAAAAATAAATTAAATCATATAAGTTTTTTCCCAAAAAAAAAAACATTACATGCTGTTTACGAATAAAAAAAACAAAACACAAAACTTTTATTAGTACAAATAAAACTTTTATATAGTTTGTTTTATCGGATTGATTTTGAAATATCTGTGTATACATACAACCATTGTTTTTATTTTAAAACTTGAACTTGCTTTCAGAAATGCTATACCATTAGTTGGAGGGAGAAAACTGCAATATAGTAAGGTATTACATATATAAATTACGTACTTCTTACTTTGTGAAAGGACAAAATACGACGCATTAACCCAGGTGTTAGAAAATGTACTAAGTAAAGGTATTTTAATGTATCCAAACTTGTGCTGAAAAAGGCCAATTTTGCTCAAAACGCATTTTTTTCTTTCCTTTTTTCGGATAGAATAATTTTTTGACCATACGAAACATCTTCTATTTTGCTTCCACGTTACATTGAGGCCAAGTTACAATAAATTACATAAATTAAAAAAAAAAAAAACAGGACATGGATATATAAATTTGCTATAGCACAAGTCTGGCCACAAAAATATTATAAATATATTTATATGAAGCTTTTTGAACCAGAAATTTATACCTTTTTCTAGGGAATGTTTTGAAATAATTTTATTGTAAGATTTTTCTTTCTTTCTTTTTTTTTGAGTTATGACCTGTTATTTCAATAATAGCCTCATATATATGTCCAATTTCTTATACATTTATTCAAAATCAGCTGTAAAATCTTATCTTTTAATAAAACACTCGATAATTTTAGTACATTCCTTATATAAATGTTCCTAGTTTATTTTAGTAATACCTTTTTTATATAAATATACAACGTTTTTTTAGAACTGTTTTTCCTTCAAAATTGCTAAAATTTCGCTTGGAATTGTTATTTTTGTAAAACTGATGTTACTTGTTTTAAATATTGCTAGTTCTGCATTAATATTTATTGGTATTGATCCCTAAAAATGTATTTATAATACTTTAGAAAGTTATTTATAAAAAAGTATATTAATGTTATTTTTACTTTAAGAAGTATCAGCAAATTTGTGCACGTGAATCGTCTCTACATATAAAAAAAAAAAAAAAAAAGGTTTTCGTGATAGTGTAATAATTTTACTATGTACTGTCGCAACAATGTCAACGTTCAAGATAACTTGACAAGTTGGAAACCCCGATTTCGCAGTAGGCGTACGCACTAATTGGTAAACATGTTCTTCGATTCATATAATGTCGTCAGTACGGCTGCTATAATACATTATTGCAAGCTCTCGCAGTAAAATATAGCAGCAATTGCCTGGAATAGAATCGTTGCTTAAAAACGAATTTTTGCAAAAAAAAATAATAATAATAAATAAATATAAATAACATTTTTACAATTTGACCCTAAATACTTTAGTTAACATAATTTTTAAAAGTACATTTTATACTGAGAAAGAGTTAGAAACTGCTATTTTTAGCATATGTAAAGTCACAACGATTTTCATTAGTAAAAAAGTTTTTTACATTTAGGGTTTCGTTGCCCCAAATTTTG